>JAUJYP020000890.1:0-43829 GCA_030674075.2 Linum usitatissimum
CATCTATGGAGTTTTTTTCCAAACTTGATTTGCACTCCTTCCGTTGGCCTTCCTTGGTCGTCAAATAGCCCAATCGATGGGCGATCCGGAGATGGTGCGGGCAAAGTAATATGTTCGGGCCGGAGTGCAATTTAAGCAATGCTTCGAAATCCGTGGACGCTATTTTGTGCAACTTCGCACCGTCGAATCTAGCTATGTGCCAAATGCTTCCAAACTCAAGTACATGACTCTTACCATCATTCCACACCTCGTCTGCTCCAAAGATATTGCGGGCAAAGTTGGCCCAAAATCTCGTTCATACGAATATTGATTGCGGGTGCGAACGTGATGTTGATGCGGCTACCTATGCCAACCTCGTTCCGATGGTGAGTAATGCGTGCCACTTTTTGGCTCGCCAATTCTTTGAGGATGAATTTGTAATCATTGATCCAGGCTAGGGACGTCCTTACATCCTTAAGAGATCTCCTCTACAAAATTCTTGATTGGATCGTTGATTCCACAAAATTGATGGTCTTCTCATAGAATGCCCGCGAGGGGTCTCGGGTGCACAGGACTTTGGAATCGTGTTTAGGAACTACTAAGATGATCTCATCCACTTCAACCATGCAACCGTATACTTTGGTAATACACACTTCCACAATGAACCACACATGGTGCACATTAGTACATTACATTACCATTATTCATTGTGCATCTTCGTATATTTCACGTCCACATTTTCCATTTTCTACGCGTGTCGTCACGGTATGCTCGTCTTTACGGTTCACGTTGTTCAGTTGTTATGTTCGACTAAAAACTAAGCAAAGGATTCAGAAGTAGACTTCTTGGTCTCCATGTTCGAATCAAATCGAATGAAATAGGATAACTTAAGCCTTGGTTTCGTCCTTGATGGTTGGGGCCATCTTGTGGGCTCGTAGAGCCGGACTTAAGTGAGGCTTTTGAGTTATAGACTGGTACTCGACTTTAACCGAGGCCTTAGTGATGTCCCGTACGAGTTATCACACATACGCTCGGATGTTTTGGTGCCGGAAAATATGAACTGGCTTGAGAGGGTATGAGAGGGCTTGTTTCGGGGATCGGGATCATCGTAACGACTCCATCTATGGGGTTCGTTTCCAAACTTGATTTGCACTCCTTCCATCGGCCTTCTGGTCGTCAAATAGCCCAATCGATGAGGCGATCCGAAGATGGTGCGGGCAAAGTAATATGTTCGGGGCCGGAGTGCGTTTAAGCAATGCTTCGAAATCCGTGGACGCTATTTTGTGCAACTTCGCACCATCGAATCCCCGGCTAGGTGCCCCATACTTTTGAAACCCAGTTCCTTACTTTTAACCTCCTTTCAAAACTTCGGTTCCAAAATTTTTGCGGCAAAATTGTTCCAAAATTTTCTTCAAACCGATTTTGATTTGGGTGTGAACGTTATGTTGATCCTTGTACCTATTAGACCTTCATTCGATGGTGAGTAATCGGACCCCCTTTTTGGTTGGCGAATTTTTGAGGATGAATTTGTAATCATTGATCCGAAGCTAGGGACGTCCTTCTATCCTTCTAAGAGATCTCCTCTACAAAATTCTTCGGTTGGATCGTTGATTCCACAAAATTGATGGTCTTCTCATAGAATGCCCGCGAGGGGTCTCGGGTGCACAGGACTTTGAAACCGTGTTTAGGAACTACTAAGATGATCTCATCCACTTCAACCATGAGCCGTATACTTTGGTAATACACACTTCCACAATGAACCACACATGGTGCACATTAGTACATTACATTACCATTATTCATTGTGCATCTTCGTATATTTCACTTCCACGGCACTTTATACACCATGCATCTTGGAACGATGAGCTTTTACTTTTCACGGTGCACCTTGTTATGGTGCAGTTTGACTAAAAACTAAGCAAAAAGGGTCTAGAATTAGACTTCTTGGTCTCCATGTTCGAATCAAATACTGAATAAAATAGGATAACCTAAGCCTTGGTTTCGTCCTTGATGGTTGGGGCCACCTTGTGGGCTCGTAGGCGGACCTAAGTGAGGCTTTTGAGTTATAGATTGGTAGTCTGACTTTAACCAGGCCTTAGTGATGTCCCATACGAGTTATCACACATACACTCTATGTTTTGGTGCCAGAAAATATGAACCTGGCTTGAGAGGGTATGAGAGGGCTTGTTTCGGGGATCGGGATCACCGTAACGACTCCATCTATGGGTTTTTTTCCAAACTTGATTTGCACTCCTTCCATCGGCCTTGCTGGTCGTCAAATAGCCCAATCAGTGGGCGGTCCGGAGATGGTGCGGGCAAAGTAATATGTTACGGGCCGGAGTGCGATTTAAGCAATGCTTCGAAATCCGTGGACGCTATTTTGTGCAACTTCGCACCATCGAATCCAGCTATGTGCCAAATGCTTCCAAACTCAAGTACATGACTCTTACCATCATTCCACACCTCTGCTCCAAAGATTTTGCGGGCAAAGTTGGCCCAAAATCTCGTTCATACGAATATTGATTGCGGGTGCGAACGTGATGTTGATGCGGCTACCTATGCCAACCTCGTTCCGATGGTGAGTAATCTGTGCCACTTTTTGGCTCGCCAATTCTTTGAGTATGAATTTGTAATCATTGATCCAGGCTAGGGACGTCCTTCTATCCTTCTAAGAGATCTCCTCTACAAAATTCTTGAGTTGGATCGTTGATTCCACAAAATTGATGGTCTTCTCATAGAATGCCCGCGAGGGGTCTCGGGTGCCTAGGACTTTGAAACCGTGTTTAGGAACTACTAAGATGATCTTATCCACTTCAACCATGAACCGTATACTTTGGTAATACACACTTCCACAATGAACCACACATGGTGCACATTAGTACATTACATTACCATTATTCATTGTGCATCTTCGTATATTTCACTTCCACGCTGCACTATACACCATGCATCTTGGAACGATGCGCTTTTACTTTTCACAATGCACCTTGTTATGGTGCAGTTTGACTAAAAACTAAGCAAGAAGGGTCTAGAATTAGAATTCTTGGTCTCCATGTTCGAATAAAATACTGAATGAAATAAGATAACCTAAGCCTTGGTTTCGTCCTTGATGGTTGGGGCAACTCTGTGGGCTCGTAGGCGGACCTAAGTGAGGCTTTTGAGTTATGGGTTGGTAGTCTTACTAAAACCAGGCCTTAGTGACGTCCCATATGAGTTATCACATATGCGATTTTGGAAATCCTTCGAAATCCGTGGACCCGATTTTGAGCAACTTAGCTGCAGAGTCGAATCCAACTATGTGCCGAATGCTTCCAAACTCAAGTACATGACTCTTACCATTATTCCACACCTCTGCTCCAAAGATTGTGCGGGCACAGTTAGCCCCAAATCTGGTTCATACGAATATTGATTACTGGGTGCGAACGTGATGGTAATGCAGCTGCCGATGCCAACCTTGTTCTAGTGGTGAGTAATCTGTTCCACTTTTTGGATCACCAATTGTTTGAGGATGAATTTGTAAGCATTGATCCAGGCTAGGGACGTCCTTGTATCCTTCTAAGTGGTCTAATCGACAAATTTCTTGAGTTGGATCGTTAATTTCACAAAATTGATGGTCTTCTCATAGAGTGCCCGCGAGGGGTGTCGAGTTCATGGGACTTGGAAACTGTGTTTAGGAACTACTGAGATGATCTCATCCACTTCAACCATGAACCGTATACATTGGTAATACACAATTCCATAATGAACCACACATGGTGCACATTAGTACAGTACATTACCATTATGCATTGTGCGGCTTCGTATATTTCACTTCCACGGCGCTTGACTATACACCATGCATCTTGGAACGATGCACTTTTACTTTTTACGGTGCACCTTGTTATGGTGAAGTTCGACTAAAAACTAAGCAAAAAGGGTCTAGAATTAGACTTCTTGGTGTCCATGTTCGGATCAAATACTGAATGAAATAGGATAACCTAAGCCTTGGTTTCGTCTTTGATGGTTGATGCCACTTTGTGGGCTCGTAGGCGGACCTAAGTGAGGCTTTTGAGTTATAGATTGGTAGTCTGACTAAAACTAGGCCTTAGTGACGTCCCATATGAGTTATCACATATGCGATTTTTGCAATCCTTCGAAATTCGTGGACGCGATTTTGAGCAACTTCGCACCGTTGAATCCAGCTATGTGCCAAATGCTTCCAAACTCAAGTACATGACTCTTACCATCATTCCACACCTCGGCTCCAAAGATATTGCGGGCAAAGTTGTCCCAAAATCTCGTTCATACGAATATTGATTACTGGGTGTGAACGTTATGTTGATGCAGCTACCTATTCCGACCTCATTCCGATGGTGAGTAATCTGTGCCACTTTTTGGCTCGCCAATTCTTTGAGGATGAATTTGTAATCATTGATCCAGGCTAGGGACGTCCTTCTATCCTTCTAAGAGATCTCCTCTACAAAATTCTTCAGTTGGATCGTTGATTCCACAAAATTGATGGTCTTCTCATAGAATGCCCGCGAGGGGTCTCGGGTGCCTGGGACTTTGAAACCGTGTTTAGGAACTACTAAGATGATCTCATCCACTTCAACCATGAACCGTATACTTTGGTAATACACACTTCCACAATGAACCACACATGGTGCACATTAGTACATTACATTACCATTATTCATTGTGCATTTTCGTATATTTCACTTCCACGCTGCACTATACACCATGCATCTTGGAACGATGCGCTTTTACTTTTCATGGTGCACCTTGTTATGGTGCAGTTTGACTAAAAACTAAGCAAGAAGGGTCTAGAATTAGACTTCTTGATCTCCATGTTCGAATAAAACACTGAATGAAATAGGATAACCTAAGCCTTGGTTTCGTCCTTGATGGTTGGGGCCACTCTGTCGGCTCATAGGCGGACCTAAGTGAGGCTTTTGAGTTATGGGTTGGTAGTATGACTAACACCAGGCCTTAGTGACGTCCCATATGAGTTATCACATATATTTTTTTTTTTTTTTTTTTTTTTTTTTTTTTTTTTTTTTTTTTTTTTTTTTTTTTTTTTTTTTTTTTTTTACTGCGATTTTGGCAATCCTTCGAAATCCGTGGACCCCATTTTGAGCAACTTCGCACCATCGAATCCAACTATGTGCCGAATGCTTCCAAACTCGAAGTACATGACTCTTACCATCATTCCACACCTCGGCTCAAGATAGTGCGGGCGGAGTTGGCCCCAATCTCGTTCATACGAATATTGATTGCTGGGTGCGAACGTGATGTTAATGCGAGCTACAGATGCCAACCTTGTTCGAGTGGTGAAAGGTAATACTGCCACTTTTTGGATCGCCAATTGTTTGAGGATGAATTTGTAAGCATTGATCCGGACTCTAGGGACATCTTTGTATCCTTCTAGAGATCTCCTCTACAAAATTCTTGAGTTGGATCGTTAATTTCAAAAAATTGATGGTCTTCTCATAGAGTGCATGCGAGGGGTCTCGGGTTCGTAGGGACTTGGAAACCGTGTTTAGGCTGCGAGATGATCTCATCCATTTTGACCATGAACCGTATACATTGGAAATACACAATTCCAAAATCAACCACACATGGTGCACATTAGTACAGTACATTACCATTATGCATTGTGCGGCTTCGTATATTTCACTTCCATGCGCACTATACGCCATGCATCTTGGAACGATGCACCTTTACTTTTCACGGTGCACGCTTGTTATGGTGAAGTTTGACTAAAAACTAAGCAAAAAGGTCTAGAATTACACTTCTTTGTCTCCATGTTCGAATCAAATACTGAATGAAATAGGATAACCTAAGCCTTGGTGTCGTCCTTGATGGTTGGGGCCACTTTGTGGGCTCGTGGCGGACCTAAGTGAGGCTTTTGAGTTATACATTGGTAGTCGACTTTAACCAGGCCTTAGTGATGTCCCATACGAGTTATCACACATGCGCTCTATGTTTTGGTGCCGAGAAAATATGGAACCTGGCTTGAGAGGTATGAGAGGGCTTGTTTCGGGGATCGGGTCTTAGTAACGACTCCCTTTTCTAGGGTTGTTTTCCAAACTTGATTTGCACTCCTTCCATCGGCCTTGCTGGTCGTCAAATAGCCCAATCGGTAGCTGATCCGGAGATGGTGCGGGCAAAGTAATATGTTCTGGGCCGGAGTGCGATTTAAGCAATGCTTCGAAATCCGTGGACGCTATTTCGTGCAACTTCGCACCATCGAATCCAGCAATGTGCCAAATGCTTCCAAACTCAAGTACATGACTCTTACCATCATTCCACACCTCGGCTCCAAAGATATTGCGGGCAAAGTTGTCCCAAAATCTCGTTCATACGAATATTGATTATTTGGGTGCGAACGTGATGTTGATGCGGCTACCTATGCCAACCTCGTTCCGATGGTGAGTAATCCGTGCCACTTTTTGGCTCGCCAATTCTTTGAGGATGAATTTGTAATCATTGATCCGAGGCTAGGGACGTCCTTCTATCCTTCTAAGAGATCTCCTCTACAAAATTCTTCAGTTGGATCGTTGATTCCACAAAATTGATGGTCTTCTCATAGAATGCCCGCGAGGGTCTCGGGTACTGGGACTTTGAAACCGTGTTTAGGAACTACTAAGATGATCTCATCCACTTCAACCATGAACCGTATACTTTGGTAATACACACTTCCACAATGAACCACACATGGTGCACATTAGTACATTACATTACCATTATTCATTGTGCATCTTCGTATATTTCACTTCCACGGCACTATACACCATGCATCTTGGAACGATGCGCTTTTACTTTTCACGGTGCACCTTGTTATGGTGCAGTTCGACTAAAAACTAAGCAAAAAGTGCAGAATTAGACTTCTTGGTCTCCATGTTCGAATCAAATGCTGAATGAAATAGGATAACCTAAGACTTGGTTTCGTCCTTGATGGTTGGGGCCACTTTGTGGGCTCGTAGGGCTGGGGTGGTTATGGATTGGTAGTCGACTTTAACGAGGCCTAAGTGAGGTCCCTTATGAGTTATCACACATACACTCTATGGGTTGGTGCCGAGTATGAATAAAACTGGCTTAGTATGAGACGTCCCATATGAGTTACCACATCACCCTTCCATGCGCCATTTTGGCAATCCTTCGGGGGGAGAAATTAAGTGGACCGCTATCCGTTTTGGCAACTTCGCACCATCGAATCAACTATGTGACGAATACTTCCAAACTCAAGTACATGAGTCTTACCATCATTCCACACCTCTTCTCCAAAGATAGTGCGGGCAAGTTGGCCCCAAAATCTCGTTCATACGAATATTGATTACGGGTGCGAACGTGATGTTAATGCAGGTACCTATGCCAACCTTGTTCGGTGGTGAGTAATGTCTGCCACTTTTTGGCTCGCCAATTCTTTGAGGATGAATTTGTAAGCATTGATCCGAGGCTAGGGACGTCCTTGTATCCTTCTAAGAGATCTCCTCTACAAAATTTCTTCGAGTTGGATCGTTAATTTCACAAAATTGATGGTCTTCTCATAGAGTGCCTGCGAGGGGTCTCGGGTCATTGGACTTTGAAAGCGTGTTTAGGAACTGCTGAGATGATCTCATCCACTTCAACCATGAACCGTATACATTGGTAATACACAATTCCACAATGAACCACACATGGTGCACATTAGTACATTACATTACCATTATTCATTGTGCATCTTCGTATATTTCACTTCCACGGCACACCTTATACACCATGCATCTTGGAACGATGCGCTTTTACTTTTCACGGTGCACCTTGTTATGGTGAAGTTCGACTAAAAACTAAGCAAGAAGGGTCTAGAATTAGACTTCTTGGTCTCCGTGTTCGAATCGAAATCTTGAATGAAATAGGATAACCTAAGCCTTGGTTTCGTCCTTGATGGTTGGGGCCAGCTTGTGGGCTCGTAGTTTAAGGCGGACTTAAGTGAGGCTTTTGAGTTATGGATTGTATTTTGTTATTTTTTTTTGTAATACGACTTCAAACCGTACATGAGTCTTACCATCATTCCACACCTCTTCTCCAAAGATAGTGACGTCCCATATGAGTTGGATCTCACATACGATATTCGGAATTCTTGCAGTGCGCGTGTGTTATCAGCCGACCTTGTTCCGGTGGTGAGTAATGCATTGCCACTTTTTGGATGTAATTGTTTGAGATGGTGTAAGCATAGATCCGGGCTAGGAATCACTTGTATCCTTCTAAGAGATCCCATCTACAAAATTCTTGAGTTGGATCGTTAATTTTAAAATTGATGGTCTTGCCCATAGAGTGCCCGCGAGGGGAGGTCTCGGGTTCATGGGACTTGGAAGCGTGTTTAGGAACTGCGAGATGATCTCATCCACTTCAACCACGAACCGTATACATTGGTAATACACAATTCCAAAATGAACCACACATGGTGCACATTAGTGATACATTACCATTATGCATGTGGGTTCGTATTCAACTTCCATGACTGCTTGGCTTTATACACCATGCATCTTGGAACGATCACGCTTTTCACGGTGCACCTTGTTATCTTTATGATTTGACTAAAAACTAAGCAAGAAAGGGTCTAGAATTAGACTTCTTGGTTTCCAGTTCGACTAAAATACTAAAGGAAATAGGATAACCTAAGCCTTGGATTCGTCCTTGATGGTTGGAGACCTTGTGGGTCGTAGGTGGTTTAAGTGAGGTTTTGAGTTATGGGTTGGGGTACGACTAAAACCGGGGCCTTAGTGACGTCCCATATGAGTTATCACATATGCGATTTTGGACAATCCTTCGAAATTCCGTGGACCCGATTTTGCGCAACTTCGCACCGTCGAATCCAGCTATGTGCCGAATGCTTCCAAACTCAAATACATGACTCTTACCATCATTCCACACCTGCGCTCCAAAGATAGTGCGGGCGAGTTGGCCCAAATCTTGTTCATACGAATATTGATTGCGGGTGCGAACGTGATGTTAATGCGAGTACCGATGCCAACCTTGTTCCGGTGGTGAGTAATCGTGCCACTTTTTGGATGGCCGATTGTTTGAGGATGAATTTGTAAGCATTGATCCATGCTAGGGACGTCCTTGTATCCTTCTAAGTGATCTCATCGACAAAATTCTTGAGTTGGATCGTTAATTTCACAAAATTGATGGTCTTCTCATAGAGTGCCCGCGAGGGGTCTCGGGTTCTTGGGACTTTGAAGCTGTGTTTAGGAACTATTGAGATGATCTCATCCACTTCGACCATGAACCGTATACATTGGTAATACACAATTCCACAATGAACCACACATGGTGCACATTAGTACAGTACATTACCATTATGCATTGTGCGGCATCGTATATTTCACTTCCACTGCGCACTATACACCATGCATCTTGGAACGATGCCTTTTACTTTTCACGGTGCACCTTGTTATGGTGAAGTTCGACTAAAAACTAAGCAAAAGTGTCTAGAATTAGACTTCTTGGTCTCCATGTTCGAATCAAATACTGAATGAAATAGGATAACCTAAGCCTTGGTTTCGTCCTTGATGGTTGGGGCCACTTCGTGGGCTCGTAGGCGGACTTAAGTGAGGCTTTTGAGTTATGGGTTGGCGGTCGATCTAAAACCGAGGCCTTAGTGACGTCCCATATGAGTTATCACATATGCGATTTGGGCAATCCTTCGAAATTCGTGGACCCAATTTTGCGCAACTTCGCAGAGTCGAATCAGCTATGTGCCGAATGCTTCCAAACTCAAGTACATGACTCTTACCATCATTCCACACCTCTGCTCCAAAGATAGTGCGGGCAGAGTTGGCCCATAATCTCGTTCATACGAATATTGATTCTTGGGTGCGAACGTGATGTTAATGCGGCTACCTATGCCAACCTTGTTCGGTGGTGAGTAATGCGTGCCACTTTTTGGATCGCCAATTGTTTGAGGATGAATTTGTAAGCATTGATCCGTGCTAGGGACGTCCTAGTATCCTTCTGAAGATCTCCTCAACAAAATTCTTGAGTTGGATCGTTAATTTCACAAAATTGATGGTCTTCTCATAGAGTGCCCGCGAGGGTCTCGGGTTCATGGGACTTTGAAGCGTGTTTAGGAACTACTGAGATGATCTCATCCACTTCAACCATGAACCCTATACATTGGTAATACACAATTCCATGATGAACCACACATGGTGCACATTAGTACGTTACATTACCATTATGCATTGTGCGGCATCGTATATTTCACTTCCACGCGCACTATACACCATGCATCTTGGAACGATGCACTTTTACTTTTCACGGTGCACCTTGTTATGGTGAAGTTCGACTAAAAACTAAGCAAGAAGGATGTAGAAGTAGACTTCTTGGTCTCCATATTCGAATCAAATGCGAATGAAATAGGATAACCTAAGCCTTGGTTTCGTCCTTGATGGTTGGGGCCACTTTGTGGGCTCGTAGGCGGACTCCTAAGTGAGGCTTTTGAGTTATGGGTTGGCAGTACGACTAAAACCGGGCCTTAGTGACGTCCCATATGAGTTATCACATATGCGATTTTGGCAATCCTTCGAAATCGGTGGACCCAATTTTGAGCAACTTCGCACCATCGAATCCAACTATGTGCCGAATGCTTCCAAACTCAAGTACATGACTCTTACCATCATTCCACACCTCTGCTCCAAAGATAGTGCGAGCAGAGTTGGCCAAAATCTCGTTCATACGAATATTGATTCTTGGGTGCGAACGTGATGTTAATGCGGTTGCCGATGCCAACCTTGTTCCGGTGGTGAGTAATGCATGTGCCACTTTTTGGATCGCCGAGTGTTTGAGTATGAATTTGTAAGCATTGATCCGGGCTAGGGACGTCCTAGTATCCTTCTAAGAGATCTCCTCTACAAAATTCTTGAGTTGGATCGTTGATTTCCACAAAATTGATGGTCTTCTCATAGAGTGCCCGCGAGGGGTCTCGGGTTCTGGGACTTTGAAACCGTGTTTAGGAACTACTGAGATGATCTCATCCACTTCAACCATGAACCGTATACATTGGTAATACACAATTCCACAATGAACCACACATGGTGCACATTAGTACATTACATTACCATTATGCATTGTGCAGCATCGTATATTTCACTTCCACGCTGCACTATACACCATGCATCTTGGAACGATGCACTTTTACTTTTCACGGTGCACCTTGTTATGGTGAAGTTCGACTAAAAACTAAGCAAGAAGGGTCTAGAATTAGACTTCTTGGTCTCCATGTTCGAATCAAATGCTGAATGAAATAGGATAACCTAAGCCTTGGATTCGTCCTTGATGGTTGGGGCCACTTTGTGGGCTCGTAGGCGGACCTAAGTGAGGCTTTTGAGTTATGGGACTTGGCTTAGCGATGTACGACTAAAACCGGGCCTTAGTGACGTCCCATATGAGTTATCACATATGCGATTTTGAAAGAGCAGACGCAATCCTTCAAAATCCGTGGACCCAATTTTGCGCAACTTCGCACCTGGGTCGAATCTAACTATGTGCCGAATGCTTCCAAACTCAAGTACATGACTCTTACCATCATTCCACACCTCTGCTCCAAGATAGTGCGGGCGAGTTGGCCCAAATCTCGTTCATACGAATATTGATTGCGGGTGCGAACGTGATGTTAATGCGTCCCCGATGCCAACCTTGTTCGAGTGGTGAGTAATCGTGCCACTTTTTGGATCGCCAATTGTTTGAGTATGAATTTGTAAGCATTGATCCAGGCTAGGGACGTCCTTGTATCCTTCTAAGAGATCTCCTCTACAAAATTCTTGAGTTGGATCGTTGATTTCACAAAATTGATGGTCTTCTCATAGAGTGCCCGCGAGGGGTCTCGGGTTCCTGGGACTTGGAAACTGTGTTTAGGAACTGCGAGATGATCTCATCCACTTCAACCATGAACCATATACATTGGTAATACACAATTCCACGATGAACCACACATGGTGCACATTAGTACATTACATTACCATTATGCATTGTGCGGCTTCGTATATTTCACTTCCACTGCACTATACACCATGCATCTTGGAACGATGCACTTTTACTTTTCACGGTGCACCTTGTTATGGTGAGGTTCGACTAAAAACTAAGCAAGAAGAGATCCAGAATTAGACTTCTTGGTCTCCGTGTTCGAATCAAATGCTGAATGAAATAGGATAACCTAAGCCTTGGATTCGTCCTTGATGGTTGGGGCCACTTTGTAGGCTCGTAGGCGGACCTAAGTGAGGCTTTTGAGTTATGGGTTGGCGGTCGACTAAAACCAGGCCTTAGTGACGTCCCATATGAGTTATCACATATGCGATTTTGGCAATCCTTCGAAATCCGTGGACCCAATTTTGCGCAACTTCGCACCGTCGAATCCAACTATGTGCCGAATGCTTCCAAACTCAAGTACATGACTCTTACCATCATTCCACACCTAGCTCCAAAGATAGTGCGGGCAGGGGAGTTGGCCCCAAATCTCGTTCATACGAATATTGATTGCGGGTGCGAACGTGATGTTAATGCGGTTGCCGATGCCAACCTTGTTCCAGTGGTGAGTAATGCATGCCACTTTTTGGATCGCCAATTGTTTGAGGATGAATTTGTAAGCATAGATCCGAGGCTAGGGACGTCCTTGTATCCTTTAAGAGATCTCCATCTACAAAATTCTTGAGTTGGATCGTTAATTTCACAAAATTGATGGTCTTCTCATAGAGTGCCCGCGAGGGTCTCGGGTTCGTGGGACTTGGAAAGCTGTGTTTAGGAACTACCGAGATGATCTCATCCACTTCAACCATGAACCATATACATTGGTAATACACAATTCCAAAATGAACCACACATGGTGCACATTAGTACGTTACATTACCATTATGCATTGTGCGGCATCGTATATTTCACTTCCACGGCACTATACACCATGCATCTTGGAACGATGCACTTTTACTTTTCACGGTGCACCTTGTTATGGTGAAGTTCGACTAAAAACTAAGCAAGAAGGGTCTAGAACTAGACTTCTTGGTCTCCATGTTCGAATCAAATACTGAATGAAATAGGATAACCTAAGCCTTGGTTTCGTCCTTGATGGTTGGGGCCACTTTGTGGGCTCGTAGGCGGCCCTAAGTGAGGCTTTTGAGTTATGGATTGGTGGTCGACTAAAACCAGAGGTTATTACCCCTTAGTGACGTCCCATATGAGTTATCACATATGCGATTTTGGCAATCCTTCGAAATCCTTTTTAGTGGACTGTGGACTCCAATTTTGCGCAACTTCGCACCGTCGAATCCAACTATGTGCCGAATGCTTCCAAACTCAAGTACATGACTCTTACCATCATTCCACACCTCTGCTCCAAAGATAGTGCGGGCAGAGTTGGCCCAAAATCTCGTTCATACGAATATTGATTCTTGGGTGCGAACGTGATGTTAATGCGGCGGCCGATGCCAACCTTGTTCCGGTGGTGAGTAATTTTGTGCCACTTTTTGGATCGCCAATTGTTTGAGGATGAATTTGTAAGCATAGATCCGGGCTAGGGACGTCCTTGTATCCTTCTAAGAGATCTCCTCTACAAAATTCTTGAGTTGGATCGTTAATTTCACAAAATTGATGGTCTTCTCATAGAGTGCCCGCGAGGGGTCTCGGGTTCATGGGACTTTGAAAGCTGTGTTTAGGAACTACTGAGATGATCTCATCCACTTCAACCATGAACCGTATACATTGGTAATACACAATTCCAAAATGAACCACACATGGTGCACATTAGTACAGTACATTACCATTATGCATTGTGCAGCTTCGTCTATTTCACTTCCACGCTGCACTATACACCATGCATCTTGGAACGATGCGCTTTTACTTTTCACGGTGCACCTTGTTATGCTGCAGATTGACTAAAAACTAAGCAAGAAGGGTCTAGAATTAGACTTCTTGGTTTCCATGTTCGACTAAAATACTAAAGGAAATAGGATAACCTAAGCCTTGGATTCGTCCTTGATGGTTGGGGCCACTTTGTGGGCTCGTAGGTGGACCTAAGTGAGGCTTTTGAGTTATGGGTTGGCGGTCGACTAAAACCGGGCCTTAGTGACGTCCCATATGAGTTATCACATATGCGATTTTGGCAATCCTTCGAAATTGGTGGACCCAATTTTGCGCAACTTCGCACCGTCGAATCCAACTATGTGCCGAATGCTTCCAAACTCAAGTACATGACTCTTACCATCATTCCACACCTCTTGCTCCAAAGATAGTGCGGGCAGAGTTGGCCCCGAAATCTCGTTCATACGAATATTGATTGCTTGGGTGCGAACGTGATGTTAATGCATGTTAGCGTGCCGATGCCAACCTTGTTCCGGTGGTGAGTAATGTCGTGCCACTTTTTGGATCGCCAATTGTTTGAGGATGAATTTGTAAGCATAGATCCGGGCTAGGGACGTCCTTGTATCCTTCTAAGAGATCCCCTCTACAAAATTCTTGAGTTGGATCGTTAATTTCACAAAATTGATGGTCTTCTCATAGAGTGCCCGCGAGGGGTCTCGGGTTCGTGGGACTTTGAAGCTGTGTTTAGGAACTTGCGAGATGATCTCATCCACTTCAACCATGAACCGTATACATTGGTAATACACAATTCCAAAATGAACCACACATGGTGCACATTAGTACAGTACATTACCATTATGCATTGTGCGGCATCGTATATTTCACTTCCACGCTTTTATACACCATGCATCTTGGAACGATGCGCTTTTACTTTTCACGGTGCACCTTGTTATGGTGAAGTTCGACTAAAAACTAAGCAAGAAGAGGTCTAGAATTAGACTTCTTGGTTTCCATGTTCGAATAAAATACTGAATGAAATAGGATAACCTAAGCCTTGGATTCGTCCTTGATGGTTGGGGCCACTTTGTGGGCTCGTAGGTGGACCTAAGTGAGGCTTTTGAGTTATGGGTTGGCGGTCGACTAAAACCGAGGCCTTAGTGACGTCCCATATGAGTTATCACATATGCGATTTTGGCAATCCTTCGAAATCCGTGGACCCAATTTTGCGCAACTTCGCACCGTCGAATCCAACTATGTGCCGAATGCTTCCAAACTCAAGTACATGACTCTTACCATCATTCCACACCTCTGCTCCAAAGATAGTGCGGGCGAGTTGGCCCCAAATCTCGTTCATACGAATATTGATTGCGGGTGCGAACGTGATGTTAATGCGGCTGCCGATGCCAACCTTGTTCCGGTGGTGAGTAATGCGTGCCACTTTTTGGATCGCCAATTGTTTGAGTATGAATTTGTAAGCATTGATCCATGCTAGGGACGTCCTAGTATCCTTCTAAGAGATCTCCTCAACAAAATTCTTGAGTTGGATCGTTGATTTCCCAAAATTGATGGTCTTCTCATAGAGTGCCCGCGAGGGTCTCGGGTTCTTGGGACTTTGAAGCTGTGTTTAGGAACTGCGAGATGATCTCATCCACTTCAACCATGAACCCTATACATTGGTAATACACAATTCCACGGTGAACCACACATGGTGCACATTAGTACATTACATTACCATTATGCATTGTGCGGCATCGTATATTTCACTTCCTGTGCACTATACACCATGCATCTTGGAACGATGCACTTTTACTTTCACGGTGCACCTTGTTATGGTGAAGTTCGACTAAAAACTAAGCAAGAAGGGTCTAGAATTAGACTTCTTGGTCTCCGTGTTCGAATCAAATGCTGAATGAAATAGGATAACCTAAGCCTTGGATTCGTCCTTGATGGTTGGGGCCACTGCGTGGGCTCGTAGGCGGACCTAAGTGAGGCTTTTGAGTTATGGGTTGGCGGTCGACTAAAACCAGGCCTTAGTGACGTCCCATATGAGTTATCACATATGCGATTTTGGCAATCCTTCGAAATCCGTGGACCCGATTTTGCGCAACTTCGCACCGTCGAATCCAACTATGTGCCGAATGCTTCCAAACTCAAGTACATGACTCTTACCATCATTCCACACCTCTGCTCCAAAGATAGTGCGGGCGAGTTGGCCCCAAATCTCGTTCATACGAATATTGATTGCGGGTGCGAACGTGATGTTAATGCGGTTGCCGATGCCAACCTTGTTCCGGTGGTGAGTAATGCGTGCCACTTTTTGGATCGCCAATTGTTTGAGGATGAATTTGTAAGCATAGATCCGGGCTAGGGACGTCCTTGTATCCTTCTAAGAGATCCCATCTACAAAATTCTTGAGTTGGATCGTTAATTTCACAAAATTGATGGTCTTCTCATAGAGTGCCCGCGAGGGGTCTCGGGTTCGTGGGACTTGAAGCTGTGTTTAGGAACTGCGAGATGATCTCATCCACTTCAACCATGAACCCTATACATTGGTAATTCACAATTCCACGGTGAACCACACATGGTGCACATTAGTACATTACATTACCATTATGCATTGTGCGGCATCGTATATTTCACTTCCACCTGCACTATACACCATGCATCTTGGAACGATGCACTTTTACTTTTCACGGTGCACCTTGTTATGGCGAAGTTCGACTAAAAACTAAGCAAGAAGGGTCTAGAATTAGACTTCTTGGTCTCCATGTTCGAATCAAATACTGAATGAAATAGGATAACCTAAGCCTTGGTTTCGTCCTTGATGGTTGGGGCCACTTTGTGGGCTCGTAGGCGGCCCTAAGTGAGGCTTTTGAGTTATGGATTGGTAGTCTGACTTTCACCAGGCCTTAGTGACGTCCCATATGAGTTATCACACATGCGATTTTGGCAATCCTTCGAAATCCGTGGACCCGATTTTGAGCAACTTCGCACCGTCGAATCCAACTATGTGACGAATGCTTCCAAACTCAAGTACATGACTCTTACCATCATTCCACACCTCTTGCTCCAAAGATAGTGTGGGCAGAGTTGGCCCCAAATCTTGTTCATACGAATATTGATTGCGGGTGCGAACGTGATGTTAATGCGCTGCCGATGCCAACCTTGTTCCAGTGGTGAGTAATCTGTGCCACTTTTTGGATCGCCAATTGTTTGAGTATGAATTTGTAAGCATTGATCCAGGCTAGGGACGTCCTAGTATCCTTCTAAGAGATCTCCTCAACAAAATTCTTGAGTTGGATCGTTGATTTCCCAAAATTGATGGTCTTCTCATAGAGTGCCCGCGAGGGGTCTCAGGTTCTTGGGACTTTGAAACTGTGTTTAGGAACCCGAGATGATCTCATCCACTTCAACCATGAACCCTATACATTGGTAATACACAATTCCACAGTGAACCACACATGGTGCACATTAGTACATTACATTACCATTATGCATTGTGCGGCATCGTATATTTCACTTCCACGGCTGTATACACCATGCATCTTGGAACGATGCACTTTTACTTTTCACGGTGCACCTTGTTATGGTGAAGTTCGACTAAAAACTAAGCAAGAAGGGTCTAGAATTAGACTTCTTGGTCTCCATGTTCGAATCA
Source organism: Linum usitatissimum (assembly GCA_030674075.2). NCBI lineage: Eukaryota > Viridiplantae > Streptophyta > Magnoliopsida > Malpighiales > Linaceae > Linum > Linum usitatissimum. The sequence goes on from JAUJYP020000890.1 coordinate 17,453, forward strand.
AATGCTGAATGAAATAGGATAACCTAAGCCTTGGATTCGTCCTTGATGGTTGGGGCCACTTGTGGGCTCGTAGGCGGACCTAAGTGAGGCTTTTGAGTTATGGGTTGGCGAGTCGACTAAAACCGGGCCTTAGTGACGTCCCATATGAGTTATCACATATGCGATTTTGGCAATCCTTCGAAATCCGTGGACCCAATTTTGCGCAACTTCGCACCGTCGAATCCAACTATGTGCCGAATGCTTCCAAACTCAAGTACATGACTCTTACCATCATTCCACACCTCTGCTCCAAAGATAGTGCGGGCAGAGTTGGCCCCAAATCTCGTTCATACGAATATTGATTCTTGGGTGCGAACGTGATGTTAATGCGGTACCGATGCCAACCTTGTTCCGGTGGTGAGTAATACGTGCCACTTTTTGGATCGCCAATTGTTTGAGGATGAATTTGTAAGCATAGATCCGGGCTAGGGACGTCCTTGTATCCTTCTAAGAGATCTCCATCTACAAAATTCTTGAGTTGGATCGTTAATTTCCCAAAATTGATGGTCTTCTCATAGAGTGCCCGCGAGGGGTCTCGGGTTCTTGGGACTTTGAAGCTGTGTTTAGGAACCTGCGAGATGATCTCATCCACTTCAACCATGAACCCTATACATTGGTAATACACAATTCCACAGTGAACCACACATGGTGCACATTAGTACATTACATTACCATTATGCATTGTGCGGCATCGTATATTTCACTTCCACGGCGCAGCTTATACACCATGCATCTTGGAACGATGCACTTTTACTTTTCACGGTGCACCTTGTTATGGTGAAGTTCGACTAAAAACTAAGCAAGAAGGGTCTAGAATTAGACTTCTTGGTCTCCATGTTCGAATCAAATGCTGAATGAAATAGGATAACCTAAGCCTTGGATTCGTCCTTGATGGTTGGGGCCACTGTGGGCTCGTAGGCGGACCTAAGTGAGGCTTTTGAGTTATGGGTTGGCGGTCGACTAAAACCGGGGCCTTAGTGACGTCCCATATGAGTTATCACATATGCGATTTTGGCAATCCTTCGAAATCCGTGGACCCAATTTTGCGCAACTTCGCACCGTCGAATCCAACTATGTGCCGAATGCTTCCAAACTCAAGTACATGACTCTTACCATCATTCCACACCTCTGCTCCAAAGATAGTGCGGGCGAGTTGGCCCCAAATCTCGTTCATACGAATATTGATTGCGGGTGCGAACGTGATGTTAATGCGGTTGCCGATGCCAACCTTGTTCCAGTGGTGAGTAATGCATGTGCCACTTTTTGGATCGCCAATTGTTTGAGGATGAATTTGTAAGCATAGATCCGGGCTAGGGACGTCCTTGTATCCTTAAGAGATCCCATCTACAAAATTCTTGAGTTGGATCGTTAATTTCACAAAATTGATGGTCTTCTCATAGAGTGCCCGCGAGGGGTCTCGGGTTCATGGGACTTGGAAGCTGTGTTTAGGAACTTCGAGATGATCTCATCCACTTCAACCATGAACCATATACATTGGTAATACACAATTCCACGGTGAACCACACATGGTGCACATTAGTACATTACATTACCATTATGCATTGTGCGGCATCGTATATTTCACTTCCACGGCTGCACTATACACCATGCATCTTGGAACGATGCACTTTTACTTTTCACGGTGCACCTTGTTATGGTGAAGTTCGACTAAAAACTAAGCAAGAAGGGTCTAGAATTAGACTTCTTGGTCTCCATGTTCGAATCAAATGCGGAATGAAATAGGATAACCTAAGCCTTGGTTTCGTCCTTGATGGTTGGGGCCACTCGTGGGCTCGTAGGCGGCCCTAAGTGAGGCTTTTGAGTTATGGATTGGTAGTCGACTAAAACCAGGCCTTAGTGACGTCCCATATGAGTTATCACACATGCGATTTTGGCAATCCTTCGAAATCCGTGGACCCGATTTTGAGCAACTTCGCACCGTCGAATCCAACTATGTGACGAATGCTTCCAAACTCAAGTACATGACTCTTACCATCATTCCACACCTCTGCTCCAAAGATAGTGTGGGCAGAGTTGGCCCCAAATCTTGTTCATACGAATATTGATTCTTGGGTGCGAACGTGATGTTAATGCGATTACCGATGCCAACCTTGTTCCGGTGGTGAGTAATGTGCCACTTTTTGGATCGCCAATTGTTTGAGTATGAATTTGTAAGCATTGATCCAGGCTAGGGACGTCTAGTATCCTTAAGAGATCTCCTCAACAAAATTCTTGAGTTGGATCGTTGATTTCCCAAAATTGATGGTCTTCTCATAGAGTGCCCGCGAGGGTCTCGGGTTCTTGGGACTTTGAAGCTGTGTTTAGGAACCCGAGATGATCTCATCCACTTCAACCATGAACCCTATACATTGGTAATACACAATTCCACAGTGAACCACACATGGTGCACATTAGTACATTACATTACCATTATGCATTGTGCGGCATCGTATATTTCACTTCCATTGCACTATACACCATGCATCTTGGAACGATGCACTTTTACTTTTCACGGTGCACCTTGTTATGGTGAAGTTCGACTAAAAACTAAGCAAGAAGGGTCTAGAATTAGACTTCTTGGTCTCCATGTTCGAATCAAATACTGAATGAAATAGGATAACCTAAGCCTTGGATTCGTCCTTGATGGTTGGGGCCACTCTGTGGGCTCGTAGGCGGACCTAAGTGAGGCTTTTGAGTTATGGGTTGGCAGTCTGACTAAAACCGAGGCCTTAGTGACGTCCCATATGAGTTATCACATATGCGATTTTGGCAATCCTTCGAAATCCGTGGACCCAATTTTGCGCAACTTCGCACCGTCGAATCCAACTATGTGCCGAATGCTTCCAAACTCAAGTACATGACTCTTACCATCATTCCACACCTCTGCTCCAAAGATAGTGCGGGCGAGTTGGCCCCAAATCTCGTTCATACGAATATTGATTGCGGGTGCGAACGTGATGTTAATGCGGCTGCCGATGTCAACCTTGTTCCGGTGGTGAGTAATCGTGCCACTTTTTGGATCGCCAATTGTTTGAGGATGAATTTGTAAGCATAGATCCGGGCTAGGGACGTCCTTGTATCCTTCTAAGAGATCCCATCTACAAAATTCTTGAGTTGGATCGTTAATTTCACAAAATTGATGGTCTTCTCATAGAGTGCCCGCGAGGGTCTCGGGTTCATGGGACTTGGAAGCTGTGTTTAGGAACTGCGAGATGATCTCATCCACTTCAACCATGAACCCTATACATTGGTAATTCACAATTCCACAGTGAACCACACATGGTGCACATTAGTACATTACATTACCATTATGCATTGTGCGGCATCGTATATTTCACTTCCACGGCGCAGCTTATACACCATGCATCTTGGAACGATGCACTTTTACTTTTCACGGTGCACCTTGTTATGGTGAAGTTCGACTAAAAACTAAGCAAGAAGGGTCTAGAATTAGACTTCTTGGTCTCCATGTTCGAATCAAATGCGAATGAAATAGGATAACCTAAGCCTTGGTTTCGTCCTTGATGGTTGGGGCCACTCGGTGGGCTCGTAGGCGGCCCTAAGTGAGGCTTTTGAGTTATGGATTGGTGGTCGACTAAAACCAGGCCTTAGTGACGTCCCATATGAGTTATCACATATGCGATTTTGGCAATCCTTCGAAATCCGTGGACCCGATTTTGAGCAACTTCGCACCGTCGAATCCAACTATGTGACGAATGCTTCCAAACTCAAGTACATGACTCTTACCATCATTCCACACCTGCGCTCCAAAGATAGTGTGGGCGAGTTGGCCCCAAATCTTGTTCATACGAATATTGATTGCGGGTGCGAACGTGATGTTAATGCGGTGCCGATGCCAACCTTGTTCCGGTGGTGAGTAATGCGTGCCACTTTTTGGATCGCCAATTGTTTGAGGATGAATTTGTAAGCATAGATCCGAGGCTAGGGACGTCCTTGTATCCTTCTAAGAGATCTCATCTACAAAATTCTTGAGTTGGATCGTTAATTTCACAAAATTGATGGTCTTCTCATAGAGTGCCCGCGAGGGGTCTCGGGTTCTTGGGACTTTGAAAGCTGTGTTTAGGAACTCGAGATGATCTCATCCACTTCAACCATGAACCCTATACATTGGTAATACACAATTCCACAGTGAACCACACATGGTGCACATTAGTACGTTACATTACCATTATGCATTGTGCGGCATCGTATATTTCACTTCCACGGCGCACTATACACCATGCATCTTGGAACGATGCACTTTTACTTTTCACGGTGCACCTTGTTATGGTGAAGTTCGACTAAAAACTAAGCAAGAAGGGTCTAGAATTAGACTTCTTGGTCTCCATGTTCGAATCAAATGCTGAATGAAATAGGATAACCTAAGCCTTGGATTCGTCCTTGATGGTTGGGGCCCACTTTGTGGGCTCGTAGGCGGACCTAAGTGAGGCTTTTGAGTTATGGGTTGGCGGTCGACTAAAACCAGGCCTTAGTGACGTCCCATATGAGTTATCACATATGCGATTTTGGCAATCCTTCGAAATCCGTGGACCCGATTTTGCGCAACTTCGCACCGTCGAATCCAACTATGTGACGAATGCTTCCAAACTCAAGTACATGACTCTTACCATCATTCCACACCTCTTGCTCCAAAGATAGTGTGGGCGAGTTGGCCCCAAATCTCGTTCATACGAATATTGATTGCGGGTGCGAACGTGATGTTAATGCGGTTGCCGATGCCAACCTTGTTCCGGTGGTGAGTAATGCGTGCCACTTTTTGGATCGCCAATTGTTTGAGTATGAATTTGTAAGCATTGATCCTGGCTAGGGACGTCCTAGTATCCTTCTAAGAGATCTCCTCAACAAAATTCTTGAGTTGGATCGTTGATTTCCCAAAATTGATGGTCTTCTCATAGAGTGCCCGCGAGGGGTCTCAGGTTCTTGGGACTTTGAAACTGTGTTTAGGAACCTGCGAGATGATCTCATCCACTTCAACCATGAACCATATACATTGGTAATACACAATTCCACAGTGAACCACACATGGTGCACATTAGTACATTACATTACCATTATGCATTGTGCGGCATCGTATATTTCACTTCCACGGCGCACTATACACCATGCATCTTGGAACGATGCACTTTTACTTTTCACGGTGCACCTTGTTATGGTGAAGTTCGACTAAAAACTAAGCAAGAAGGGTCTAGAATTAGACTTCTTGGTCTCCATGTTCGAATCAAATGCGGAATGAAATAGGATAACCTAAGCCTTGGATTCGTCCTTGATGGTTGGGGCCACTCTGTGGGCTCGTAGGCGGACCTAAGTGAGGCTTTTGAGTTATGGGTTGGCGGTCGACTAAAACCGAGGCCTTAGTGACGTCCCATATGAGTTATCACATATGCGATTTTGGCAATCCTTCGAAATCCGTGGACCCAATTTTGCGCAACTTCGCACCGTCGAATCCAACTATGTGCCGAATGCTTCCAAACTCAAGTACATGACTCTTACCATCATTCCACACCTCTGCTCCAAAGATAGTGCGGGCGAGTTGGCCCCAAATCTCGTTCATACGAATATTGATTCTGGGTGCGAACGTGATGTTAATGCGGTGCCGATGTCAACCTTGTTCCGAGTGGTGAGTAATGTCTGTGCCACTTTTTGGATCGCCAATTGTTTGAGGATGAATTTGTAAGCATAGATCCAGGCTAGGGACGTCCTTGTATCCTTCTAAGAGATCCCATCTACAAAATTCTTGAGTTGGATCGTTAATTTCACAAAATTGATGGTCTTCTCATAGAGTGCCCGCGAGGGGTCTCGGGTTCATGGGACTTTGAAGCTGTGTTTAGGAACCCGAGATGATCTCATCCACTTCAACCATGAACCGTATACATTGGTAATACACAATTCCACAGTGAACCACACATGGTGCACATTAGTACATTACATTACCATTATGCATTGTGCGGCATCGTATATTTCACTTCCACGCGCACTATACACCATGCATCTTGGAACGATGCACTTTTACTTTTCACGGTGCACCTTGTTATGGTGAAGTTCGACTAAAAACTAAGCAAGAAGGGTGTAGAATTAGACTTCTTGGTCTCCATGTTCGAATCAAATACTGAATGAAATAGGATAACCTAAGCCTTGGATTCGTCCTTGATGGTTGGGGCCACTCTGTGGGCTCGTAGGCGGACCTAAGTGAGGCTTTTGAGTTATGGGTTGGCAGTCTGACTAAAACCAGGCCTTAGTGACGTCCCATATGAGTTATCACATATGCGATTTTGGCAATCCTTCGAAATCCGTGGACCCAATTTTGCGCAACTTCGCACCGTCGAATCCAACTATGTGCCGAATGCTTCCAAACTCAAGTACATGACTCTTACCATCATTCCACACCTCTTCTCCAAAGATAGTGCGGGCGGAGTTGGCCCCAAATCTCGTTCATACGAATATTGATTGCTTGGGTGCGAACGTGATGTTAATGCATTGCCGATGCCAACCTTGTTCCGGTGGTGAGTAATGCGTGCCACTTTTTGGATCGCCAATTGTTTGAGGATGAATTTGTAAGCATAGATCCGGGCTAGGGACGTCCTTGTATCCTTCTAAGAGATCCCATCTACAAAATTCTTGAGTTGGATCGTTAATTTCACAAAATTGATGGTCTTCTCATAGAGTGCCCGCGAGGGGTCTCGGGTTCATGGGACTTGAAGCTGTGTTTAGGAACCCTTGAGATGATCTCATCCACTTCAACCATGAACCGTATACATTGGTAATACACAATTCCACAGTGAACCACACATGGTGCACATTAGTACATTACATTACCATTATGCATTGTGCGGCATCGTATATTTCACTTCCACGGCTGCACTATACACCATGCATCTTGGAACGATGCACTTTTACTTTTCACGGTGCACCTTGTTATGGTGAAGTTCGACTAAAAACTAAGCAAGAAGGGTCTAGAATTAGACTTCTTGGTGTCCATGTTCGAATCAAATACTGAATGAAATAGGATAACCTAAGCCTTGGATTCGTCCTTGATGGTTGGGGCCACTCTGTGGGCTCGTAGGCGGACCTAAGTGAGGCTTTTGAGTTATGGGTTGGCGGTCGACTAAAACCGAGGCCTTAGTGACGTCCCATATGAGTTATCACATATGCGATTTTGGCAATCCTTCGAAATCCGTGGACCCAATTTTGCGCAACTTCGCACCGTCGAATCCAACTATGTGCCGAATGCTTCCAAACTCAAGTACATGACTCTTACCATCATTCCACACCTCTGCTCCAAAGATAGTGCGGGCGAGTTGGCCCCAAATCTCGTTCATACGAATATTGATTGCGGGTGCGAACGTGATGTTAATGCGAGTGCCGATGCCAACCTTGTTCCGGTGGTGAGTAATACGTGCCACTTTTTGGATCGCCAATTGTTTGAGGATGAATTTGTAAGCATAGATCCAGGCTAGGGACGTCCTTGTATCCTTCTAAGAGATCCCATCTACAAAATTCTTGAGTTGGATCGTTAATTTCACAAAATTGATGGTCTTCTCATAGAGTGCCCGCGAGGGGTCTCGGGTTCATGGGACTTTGAAACTGTGTTTAGGAACTACGAGATGATCTCATCCACTTCAACCATGAACCCTATACATTGGTAATACACAATTCCACAGTGAACCACACATGGTGCACATTAGTACATTACATTACCATTATGCATTGTGCAGCATCGTATATTTCACTTCCACGCTGCACTATACACCATGCATCTTGGAACGATGCACTTTTACTTTTCACGGTGCACCTTGTTATGGTGAAGTTCGACTAAAAACTAAGCAAGAAGGGTCTAGAATTAGACTTCTTGGTCTCCATGTTCGAATCAAATGCGAATGAAATAGGATAACCTAAACCTTGGATTCGTCCTTGATGGTTGGGGCCACTCGTGGGCTCGTAGGCGGACCTAAGTGAGGCTTTTGAGTTATGGGTTGGCGGTCGACTAAAACCGGGCCTTAGTGACGTCCCATATGAGTTATCACATATGCGATTTTGGCAATCCTTCGAAATCCGTGGACCCAATTTTGCGCAACTTCGCACCGTCGAATCCAACTATGTGCCGAATGCTTCCAAACTCAAGTACATGACTCTTACCATCATTCCACACCTCTTGCTCCAAAGATAGTGCGGGCAGAGTTGGCCCCAAATCTCGTTCATACGAATATTGATTGCGGGTGCGAACGTGATGTTAATGCGAGTGCCGATGCCAACCTTGTTCAAGTGGTGAGTAATGCGTGCCACTTTTTGGATCGCCAATTGTTTGAGGATGAATTTGTAAGCATAGATCCAGGCTAGGGACGTCCTTGTATCCTTCTAAGAGATCCCATCTACAAAATTCTTGAGTTGGATCGTTAATTTCACAAAATTGATGGTCTTCTCATAGAGTGCCCGCGAGGGGTCTCGGGTTCATGGGACTTTGAAACTGTGTTTAGGAACTACTGAGATGATCTCATCCACTTCAACCATGAACCGTATACATTGGTAATACACAATTCCAAAATGAACCACACATGGTGCACATTAGTACATTACATTACCATTATGCATTGTGCAGCATCGTATATTTCACTTCCACGCTGCACTATACACCATGCATCTTGGAACGATGCACTTTTACTTTTCACGGTGCACCTTGTTATGGTGAAGTTCGACTAAAAACTAAGCAAGAAGGGTCTAGAATTAGACTTCTTGGTGTCCGTGTTCGAATCAAATGCTGAATGAAATAGGATAACCTAAACCTTGGATTCGTCCTTGATGGTTGGGGCCACTCTGTGGGCTCGTAGGCGGACCTAAGTGAGGCTTTTGAGTTATGGGTTGGCGAGTCGACTAAAACCGGGCCTTAGTGACGTCCCATATGAGTTATCACATATGCGATTTTGGCAATCCTTCGAAATCCGTGGACCCGATTTTGCGCAACTTCGCACCGTCGAATCCAACTATGTGCCGAATGCTTCCAAACTCAAGTACATGACTCTTACCATCATTCCACACCTCTGCTCCAAAGATAGTGCGGGCGAGTTGGCCCCAAATCTCGTTCATACGAATATTGATTGCGGGTGCGAACGTGATGTTAATGCGGTGCCGATGCCAACCTTGTTCCGGTGGTGAGTAATGCGTGCCACTTTTTGGATCGCCAATTGTTTGAGGATGAATTTGTAAGCATAGATCCAGGCTAGGGACGTCCTTGTATCCTTCTAAGAGATCCCATCTACAAAATTCTTGAGTTGGATCGTTAATTTCACAAAATTGATGGTCTTCTCATAGAGTGCCCGCGAGGGGTCTCGGGTTCATGGGACTTGGAAAGCTGTGTTTAGGAACTACGAGATGATCTCATCCACTTCAACCATGAACCGTATACATTGGTAATACACAATTCCAAAATGAACCACACATGGTGCACATTAGTACATTACATTACCATTATGCATTGTGCGGCATCGTATATTTCACTTCCAATTTGCACTATACACCATGCATCTTGGAACGATGCACTTTTACTTTTCACGGTGCACCTTGTTATGGTGAAGTTCGACTAAAAACTAAGCAAGAAGGGTCTAGAATTAGACTTCTTGGTGTCCATGTTCGAATCAAATACTGAATGAAATAGGATAACCTAAACCTTGGATTCGTCCTTGATGGTTGGGGCCACTCTGTGGGCTCGTAGGCGGACCTAAGTGAGGCTTTTGAGTTATGGGTTGGCAGTCTGACTAAAACCAGGCCTTAGTGACGTCCCATATGAGTTATCACATATGCGATTTTGGCAATCCTTCGAAATCCGTGGACCCGATTTTGCGCAACTTCGCACCGTCGAATCCAACTATGTGCCGAATGCTTCCAAACTCAAGTACATGACTCTTACCATCATTCCACACCTCTGCTCCAAAGATAGTGCGGGCGAGTTGGCCCCAAATCTCGTTCATACGAATATTGATTCTTGGGTGCGAACGTGATGTTAATGCGAGTGCCGATGCCAACCTTGTTCCGGTGGTGAGTAATGCGTGCCACTTTTTGGATCGCCAATTGTTTGAGGATGAATTTGTAAGCATAGATCCAGGCTAGGGACGTCCTTGTATCCTTCTAAGAGATCCCATCTACAAAATTCTTGAGTTGGATCGTTAATTTCACAAAATTGATGGTCTTCTCATAGAGTGCCCGCGAGGGGTCTCGGGTTCATGGGACTTTGAAACTGTGTTTAGGAACTGCGAGATGATCTCATCCACTTCAACCATGAACCCTATACATTGGTAATTCACAATTCCACGATGAACCACACATGGTGCACATTAGTACATTACATTACCATTATGCATTGTGCGGCATCGTATATTTCACTTCCACTTGCACTATACACCATGCATCTTGGAACGATGCACTTTTACTTTTCACGGTGCACCTTGTTATGGTGAAGTTCGACTAAAAACTAAGCAAGAAGGGTCTAGAATTAGACTTCTTGGTGTCCATGTTCGAATCAAATACTGAATGAAATAGGATAACCTAAACCTTGGATTCGTCCTTGATGGTTGGGGCCACTCCGTGGGCTCGTAGGCGGACCTAAGTGAGGCTTTTGAGTTATGGGTTGGCGGTCGACTAAAACCAGGCCTTAGTGACGTCCCATATGAGTTATCACATATGCGATTTTGGCAATCCTTCGAAATCCGTGGACCCGATTTTGCGCAACTTCGCACCGTCGAATCCAACTATGTGCCGAATGCTTCCAAACTCAAGTACATGACTCTTACCATCATTCCACACCTCTGCTCCAAAGATAGTGCGGGCGAGTTGGCCCCAAATCTCGTTCATACGAATATTGATTCTTGGGTGCGAACGTGATGTTAATGCGAGTGCCGATGCCAACCTTGTTCCGGTGGTGAGTAATGTGCCACTTTTTGGATCGCCAATTGTTTGAGGATGAATTTGTAAGCATAGATCCAGGCTAGGGACGTCCTTGTATCCTTAAGAGATCCCATCTACAAAATTCTTGAGTTGGATCGTTAATTTCACAAAATTGATGGTCTTCTCATAGAGTGCCCGCGAGGGTCTCGGGTTCATGGGACTTGGAAAGCTGTGTTTAGGAACTACGAGATGATCTCATCCACTTCAACCATGAACCGTATACATTGGTAATACACAATTCCAAAATGAACCACACATGGTGCACATTAGTACATTACATTACCATTATGCATTGTGCGGCATCGTATATTTCACTTCCACGGCACTATACACCATGCATCTTGGAACGATGCACTTTTACTTTTCACGGTGCACCTTGTTATGGTGAAGTTCGACTAAAAACTAAGCAAGAAGGGTCTAGAATTAGACTTCTTGGTGTCCATGTTCGAATCAAATACTGAATGAAATAGGATAACCTAAACCTTGGATTCGTCCTTGATGGTTGGGGCCACTCCGTGGGCTCGTAGGCGGACCTAAGTGAGGCTTTTGAGTTATGGGTTGGCGGTCGACTAAAACCAGGCCTTAGTGACGTCCCATATGAGTTATCACATATGCGATTTTGGCAATCCTTCGAAATCCGTGGACCCGATTTTGCGCAACTTCGCACCGTCGAATCCAACTATGTGCCGAATGCTTCCAAACTCAAGTACATGACTCTTACCATCATTCCACACCTCCTGCTCCAAAGATAGTGCGGGCAGAGTTGGCCCCAAATCTCGTTCATACGAATATTGATTGCTTGGGTGCGAACGTGATGTTAATGCGAGTGCCGATGCCAACCTTGTTCCGGTGGTGAGTAATACGTGCCACTTTTTGGATCGCCAATTGTTTGAGGATGAATTTGTAAGCATAGATCCAGGCTAGGGACGTCCTTGTATCCTTCTAAGAGATCCCATCTACAAAATTCTTGAGTTGGATCGTTAATTTCACAAAATTGATGGTCTTCTCATAGAGTGCCCGCGAGGGTCTCGGGTTCATGGGACTTTGAAGCTGTGTTTAGGAACTGCGAGATGATCTCATCCACTTCAACCATGAACCCTATACATTGGTAATTCACAATTCCAAAGTGAACCACACATGGTGCACATTAGTACATTACATTACCATTATGCATTGTGCGGCATCGTATATTTCACTTCCACGGCGCACTATACACCATGCATCTTGGAACGATGCACTTTTACTTTTCACGGTGCACCTTGTTATGGTGAAGTTCGACTAAAAACTAAGCAAGAAGGGTCTAGAATTAGACTTCTTGGTGTCCATGTTCGAATCAAATGCTTGAATGAAATAGGATAACCTAAACCTTGGATTCGTCCTTGATGGTTGGGGCCACTGCGTGGGCTCGTAGGCGGACCTAAGTGAGGCTTTTGAGTTATGGGTTGGCGGTCGACTAAAACCAGGCCTTAGTGACGTCCCATATGAGTTATCACATATGCGATTTTGGCAATCCTTCGAAATCCGTGGACCCAATTTTGCGCAACTTCGCACCGTCGAATCCAACTATGTGCCGAATGCTTCCAAACTCAAGTACATGACTCTTACCATCATTCCACACCTCTGCTCCAAAGATAGTGCGGGCGAGTTGGCCCCAAATCTCGTTCATACGAATATTGATTGCGGGTGCGAACGTGATGTTAATGCGGGTGCCGATGCCAACCTTGTTCCGGTGGTGAGTAATGCGTGCCACTTTTTGGATCGCCAATTGTTTGAGGATGAATTTGTAAGCATAGATCCAGGCTAGGGACGTCCTTGTATCCTTCTAAGAGATCCCATCTACAAAATTCTTGAGTTGGATCGTTAATTTCACAAAATTGATGGTCTTCTCATAGAGTGCCCGCGAGGGTCTCGGGTTCATGGGACTTTGAAGCTGTGTTTAGGAACTGTGAGATGATCTCATCCACTTCAACCATGAACCCTATACATTGGTAATTCACAATTCCACAGTGAACCACACATGGTGCACATTAGTACATTACATTACCATTATGCATTGTGCAGCATCGTATATTTCACTTCCACGCTGCACTATACACCATGCATCTTGGAACGATGCACTTTTACTTTTCACGGTGCACCTTGTTATGGTGAAGTTCGACTAAAAACTAAGCAAGAAGGGTCTAGAATTAGACTTCTTGGTGTCCATGTTCGAATCAAATACTGAATGAAATAGGATAACCTAAACCTTGGATTCGTCCTTGATGGTTGGGGCCACTCGTGGGCTCGTAGGCGGACCTAAGTGAGGCTTTTGAGTTATGGGTTGGCGGTCGACTAAAACCGAGGCCTTAGTGACGTCCCATATGAGTTATCACATATGCGATTTTGGCAATCCTTCGAAATCCGTGGACCCGATTTTGCGCAACTTCGCACCGTCGAATCCAACTATGTGCCGAATGCTTCCAAACTCAAGTACATGACTCTTACCATCATTCCACACCTCTGCTCCAAAGATAGTGCGGGCGAGTTGGCCCCAAATCTCGTTCATACGAATATTGATTGCGGGTGCGAACGTGATGTTAATGCGAGTGCCGATGCCAACCTTGTTCCAGTGGTGAGTAATCGTGCCACTTTTTGGATCGCCAATTGTTTGAGGATGAATTTGTAAGCATAGATCCGAGGCTAGGGACGTCCTTGTATCCTTCTAAGAGATCCCATCTACAAAATTCTTGAGTTGGATCGTTAATTTCACAAAATTGATGGTCTTCTCATAGAGTGCCCGCGAGGGGTCTCGGGTTCATGGGACTTGGAAGCTGTGTTTAGGAACTACGAGATGATCTCATCCACTTCAACCATGAACCGTATACATTGGTAATACACAATTCCAAAATGAACCACACATGGTGCACATTAGTACATTACATTACCATTATGCATTGTGCAGCATCGTATATTTCACTTCCACGCTGCACTATACACCATGCATCTTGGAACGATGCACTTTTACTTTTCACGGTGCACCTTGTTATGGTGAAGTTCGACTAAAAACTAAGCAAGAAGGGTCTAGAATTAGACTTCTTGGTGTCCATGTTCGAATCAAATACTGAATGAAATAGGATAACCTAAACCTTGGATTCGTCCTTGATGGTTGGGGCCACTCTGTGGGCTCGTAGGCGGACCTAAGTGAGGCTTTTGAGTTATGGGTTGGCAGTCTGACTAAAACCAGGCCTTAGTGACGTCCCATATGAGTTATCACATATGCGATTTTGGCAATCCTTCGAAATCCGTGGACCCGATTTTGCGCAACTTCGCACCGTCGAATCCAACTATGTGCCGAATGCTTCCAAACTCAAGTACATGACTCTTACCATCATTCCACACCTCTGCTCCAAAGATAGTGCGGGCGAGTTGGCCCCAAATCTCGTTCATACGAATATTGATTGCTTGGGTGCGAACGTGATGTTAATGCGAGTGCCGATGCCAACCTTGTTCCGGTGGTGAGTAATGCGTGCCACTTTTTGGATCGCCAATTGTTTGAGGATGAATTTGTAAGCATAGATCCAGGCTAGGGACGTCCTTGTATCCTTCTAAGAGATCCCATCTACAAAATTCTTGAGTTGGATCGTTAATTTCACAAAATTGATGGTCTTCTCATAGAGTGCCCGCGAGGGGTCTCGGGTTCATGGGACTTGGAAGCTGTGTTTAGGAACTGCGAGATGATCTCATCCACTTCAACCATGAACCGTATACATTGGTAATACACAATTCCAAAATGAACCACACATGGTGCACATTAGTACATTACATTACCATTATGCATTGTGCGGCATCGTATATTTCACTTCCACGGCTGCACTATACACCATGCATCTTGGAACGATGCACTTTTACTTTTCACGGTGCACCTTGTTATGGTGAAGTTCGACTAAAAACTAAGCAAGAAGGGTCTAGAATTAGACTTCTTGGTGTCCATGTTCGAATCAAATGCGAATGAAATAGGATAACCTAAGCCTTGGATTCGTCCTTGATGGTTGGGGCCACTCGTGGGCTCGTAGGCGGACCTAAGTGAGGCTTTTGAGTTATGGGTTGGCGGTCGACTAAAACCAGGCCTTAGTGACGTCCCATATGAGTTATCACATATGCGATTTTGGCAATCCTTCGAAATCCGTGGACCCGATTTTGCGCAACTTCGCACCGTCGAATCCAACTATGTGCCGAATGCTTCCAAACTCAAGTACATGACTCTTACCATCATTCCACACCTCTGCTCCAAAGATAGTGCGGGCAGAGTTGGCCCCAAATCTCGTTCATACGAATATTGATTACTGGGTGCGAACGTGATGTTAATGCAGGTGCCGATGCCAACCTTGTTCAAGTGGTGAGTAATCTGTGCCACTTTTTGGATCGCCAATTGTTTGAGGATGAATTTGTAAGCATAGATCCAGGCTAGGGACGTCCTTGTATCCTTCTAAGAGATCCCATCTACAAAATTCTTGAGTTGGATCGTTAATTTCACAAAATTGATGGTCTTCTCATAGAGTGCCCGCGAGGGGTCTCGGGTTCATGGGACTTTGAAACTGTGTTTAGGAACTACGAGATGATCTCATCCACTTCAACCATGAACCGTATACATTGGTAATACACAATTCCAAAATGAACCACACATGGTGCACATTAGTACGGTACATTACCATTATGCATTGTGCGGCATCGTATATTTCACTTCCACTGTTGCACTATACACCATGCATCTTGGAACGATGCACTTTTACTTTTCACGGTGCACCTTGTTATGGTGAAGTTCGACTAAAAACTAAGCAAGAAGGGTCTAGAATTAGACTTCTTGGTCTCCATGTTCGAATCAAATGCTGAATGAAATAGGATAACCTAAACCTTGGATTCGTCCTTGATGGTTGGGGCCACTACGTGGGCTCGTAGGCGGACCTAAGTGAGGCTTTTGAGTTATGGGTTGGCGGTCGACTAAAACCGAGGCCTTAGTGACGTCCCATATGAGTTATCACATATGCGATTTTGGCAATCCTTCGAAATCCGTGGACCCGATTTTGCGCAACTTCGCACCGTCGAATCCAACTATGTGCCGAATGCTTCCAAACTCAAGTACATGACTCTTACCATCATTCCACACCTGCTCCAAAGATAGTGCGGGCGAGTTGGCCCCAAATCTCGTTCATACGAATATTGATTGCGGGTGCGAACGTGATGTTAATGCGAGTGCCGATGCCAACCTTGTTCCAGTGGTGAGTAATAATTTGTGCCACTTTTTGGATCGCCAATTGTTTGAGGATGAATTTGTAAGCATAGATCCGGGCTAGGGACGTCCTTGTATCCTTCTAAGAGATCCCATCTACAAAATTCTTGAGTTGGATCGTTAATTTCACAAAATTGATGGTCTTCTCATAGAGTGCCCGCGAGGGGTCTCGGGTTCATGGGACTTGGAAGCTGTGTTTAGGAACTGCGAGATGATCTCATCCACTTCAACCATGAACCGTATACATTGGTAATACACAATTCCAAAATGAACCACACATGGTGCACATTAGTACATTACATTACCATTATGCATTGTGCAGCATCGTATATTTCACTTCCACGCTGCACTATACACCATGCATCTTGGAACGATGCACTTTTACTTTTCACGGTGCACCTTGTTATGGTGAAGTTCGACTAAAAACTAAGCAAGAAGGGTCTAGAATTAGACTTCTTGGTCTCCATGTTCGAATCAAATGCTGAATGAAATAGGATAACCTAAGCCTTGGTTTCGTCCTTGATGGTTGGGGCCACTCTGTGGGCTCGTAGGCGGACCTAAGTGAGGCTTTTGAGTTATGGATTGGTAGTCGACTAAAACCAGGCCTTAGTGACGTCCCATATGAGTTATCACACATGCGATTTTGGCAATCCTTCGAAATCCGTGGACCCGATTTTGAGCAACTTCGCACCGTCGAATCCAACTATGTGCCGAATGCTTCCAAACTCAAGTACATGACTCTTACCATCATTCCACACCTCTGCTCCAAAGATAGTGCGGGCGAGTTGGCCCCAAATCTCGTTCATACGAATATTGATTGCGGGTGCGAACGTGATGTTAATGCGAGTGCCGATGCCAACCTTGTTCAAGTGGTGAGTAATCGTGCCACTTTTTGGATCGCCAATTGTTTGAGGATGAATTTGTAAGCATAGATCCAGGCTAGGGACGTCCTTGTATCCTTCTAAGAGATCCCATCTACAAAATTCTTGAGTTGGATCGTTAATTTCACAAAATTGATGGTCTTCTCATAGAGTGCCCGCGAGGGTCTCGGGTTCATGGGACTTGGAAGCTGTGTTTAGGAACTGCGAGATGATCTCATCCACTTCAACCATGAACCGTATACATTGGTAATACACAATTCCAAAATGAACCACACATGGTGCACATTAGTACATTACATTACCATTATGCATTGTGCGGCATCGTATATTTCACTTCCACGCTGGCACTATACACCATGCATCTTGGAACGATGCACTTTTACTTTTCACGGTGCACCTTGTTATGGTGAAGTTCGACTAAAAACTAAGCAAGAAGGGTCTAGAATTAGACTTCTTGGTCTCCATGTTCGAATCAAATGCTGAATGAAATAGGATAACCTAAGCCTTGGTTTCGTCCTTGATGGTTGGGGCCACTCTGTGGGCTCGTAGGCGGACCTAAGTGAGGCTTTTGAGTTATGGATTGGTAGTCGACTAAAACCGGGCCTTAGTGACGTCCCATATGAGTTATCACACATGCGATTTTGGCAATCCTTCGAAATCCGTGGACCCGATTTTGAGCAACTTCGCACCGTCGAATCCAACTATGTGCCGAATGCTTCCAAACTCAAGTACATGACTCTTACCATCATTCCACACCTCTGCTCCAAAGATAGTGCGGGCGAGTTGGCCCCAAATCTCGTTCATACGAATATTGATTGCTTGGGTGCGAACGTGATGTTAATGCAGGTGCCGATGCCAACCTTGTTCAAGTGGTGAGTAATCTGTGCCACTTTTTGGATCGCCAATTGTTTGAGGATGAATTTGTAAGCATAGATCCAGGCTAGGGACGTCCTTGTATCCTTCTAAGAGATCCCATCTACAAAATTCTTGAGTTGGATCGTTAATTTCACAAAATTGATGGTCTTCTCATAGAGTGCCCGCGAGGGTCTCGGGTTCATGGGACTTGGAAGCTGTGTTTAGGAACTACGAGATGATCTCATCCACTTCAACCATGAACCGTATACATTGGTAATACACAATTCCAAAATGAACCACACATGGTGCACATTAGTACATTACATTACCATTATGCATTGTGCAGCATCGTATATTTCACTTCCACGCTGCACTATACACCATGCATCTTGGAACGATGCACTTTTACTTTTCACGGTGCACCTTGTTATGGTGAAGTTCGACTAAAAACTAAGCAAGAAGGGTCTAGAATTAGACTTCTTGGTCTCCATGTTCGAATCAAATGCTGAATGAAATAGGATAACCTAAGCCTTGGTTTCGTCCTTGATGGTTGGGGCCACTACTGTGGGCTCGTAGGCGGACCTAAGTGAGGCTTTTGAGTTATGGGTTGGTGGTCGACTAAAACCAGGCCTTAGTGACGTCCCATATGAGTTATCACATATGCGATTTTGGCAATCCTTCGAAATCCGTGGACCCGATTTTGCGCAACTTCGCACCGTCGAATCCAACTATGTGCCGAATGCTTCCAAACTCAAGTACATGACTCTTACCATCATTCCACACCTCTGCTCCAAAGATAGTGCGGGCGAGTTGGCCCCAAATCTCGTTCATACGAATATTGATTCTTGGGTGCGAACGTGATGTTAATGCGAGGTGCCGATGCCAACCTTGTTCAAGTGGTGAGTAATGCGTGCCACTTTTTGGATCGCCAATTGTTTGAGGATGAATTTGTAAGCATAGATCCAGGCTAGGGACGTCCTTGTATCCTTCTAAGAGATCCCATCTACAAAATTCTTGAGTTGGATCGTTAATTTCACAAAATTGATGGTCTTCTCATAGAGTGCCCGCGAGGGGTCTCGGGTTCATGGGACTTGGAAAGCTGTGTTTAGGAACTACGAGATGATCTCATCCACTTCAACCATGAACCGTATACATTGGTAATACACAATTCCAAAATGAACCACACATGGTGCACATTAGTACATTACATTACCATTATGCATTGTGCGGCATCGTATATTTCACTTCCACGTTGCACTATACACCATGCATCTTGGAACGATGCGCTTTTACTTTTCACGGTGCACCTTGTTATGGTGAAGTTCGACTAAAAACTAAGCAAGAAGGGTCTAGAATTAGACTTCTTGGTCTCCATGTTCGAATCAAATGCTTTGAATGAAATAGGATAACCTAAGCCTTGGTTTCGTCCTTGATGGTTGGGGCCACTCTGTGGGCTCGTAGGCGGACCTAAGTGAGGCTTTTGAGTTATGGATTGGGTAGTCGACTAAAACCGGGACTTAGTGACGTCCCATATGAGTTATCACACATGCGATTTTGGCAATCCTTCGAAATCCGTGGACCCGATTTTGCGCAACTTCGCACCGTCGAATCCAACTATGTGCCGAATGCTTCCAAACTCAAGTACATGACTCTTACCATCATTCCACACCTCTGCTCCAAAGATAGTGCGGGCGAGTTGGCCCCAAATCTCGTTCATACGAATATTGATTGCTTGGGTGCGAACGTGATGTTAATGCGAGGTGCCGATGCCAACCTTGTTCAAGTGGTGAGTAATGCGTGCCACTTTTTGGATCGCCAATTGTTTGAGGATGAATTTGTAAGCATAGATCCAGGCTAGGGACGTCCTTGTATCCTTCTAAGAGATCCCATCTACAAAATTCTTGAGTTGGATCGTTAATTTCACAAAATTGATGGTCTTCTCATAGAGTGCCCGCGAGGGTCTCGGGTTCATGGGACTTGGAAGCTGTGTTTAGGAACTGCGAGATGATCTCATCCACTTCAACCATGAACCGTATACATTGGTAATTCACAATTCCAAAATGAACCACACATGGTGCACATTAGTACATTACATTACCATTATGCATTGTGCGGCATCGTATATTTCACTTCCACGGTGCACTATACACCATGCATCTTGGAACGATGCACTTTTACTTTTCACGGTGCACCTTGTTATGGTGAAGTTCGACTAAAAACTAAGCAAGAAGGGTCTAGAATTAGACTTCTTGGTGTCCATGTTCGAATCAAATACTGAATGAAATAGGATAACCTAAGCCTTGGATTCGTCCTTGATGGTTGGGGCCACTCTGTGGGCTCGTAGGCGGACCTAAGTGAGGCTTTTGAGTTATGGATTGGTAGTCGACTAAAACCGGGCCTTAGTGACGTCCCATATGAGTTATCACATATGCGATTTTGGCAATCCTTCGAAATCCGTGGACCCGATTTTGCGCAACTTCGCACCGTCGAATCCAACTATGTGCCGAATGCTTCCAAACTCAAGTACATGACTCTTACCATCATTCCACACCTCTGCTCCAAAGATAGTGCGGGCGAGTTGGCCCCAAATCTCGTTCATAC
This sequence comes from Linum usitatissimum, assembly GCA_030674075.2. Taxonomy (NCBI): domain Eukaryota; kingdom Viridiplantae; phylum Streptophyta; class Magnoliopsida; order Malpighiales; family Linaceae; genus Linum; species Linum usitatissimum. Next base: position 38,048 of record JAUJYP020000890.1, read on the forward strand.
GAATATTGATTGCTTGGGTGCGAACGTGATGTTAATGCGGGTGCCGATGCCAACCTTGTTCCGGTGGTGAGTAATGCGTGCCACTTTTTGGATCGCCAATTGTTTGAGGATGAATTTGTAAGCATAGATCCGGGCTAGGGACGTCCTTGTATCCTTCTAAGAGATCCCATCTACAAAATTCTTGAGTTGGATCGTTAATTTCACAAAATTGATGGTCTTCTCATAGAGTGCCCGCGAGGGGTCTCGGGTTCATGGGACTTGGAAACTGTGTTTAGGAACTACTGAGATGATCTCATCCACTTCAACCATGAACCGTATACATTGGTAATACACAATTCCAAAATGAACCACACATGGTGCACATTAGTACAGTACATTACCATTATGCATTGTGCAGCATCGTATATTTCACTTCCACGCTGCACTATACACCATGCATCTTGGAACGATGCACTTTTACTTTTCACGGTGCACCTTGTTATGGTGAAGTTCGACTAAAAACTAAGCAAGAAGGGTCTAGAATTAGACTTCTTGGTCTCCATGTTCGAATCAAATGCTGAATGAAATAGGATAACCTAAGCCTTGGTTTCGTCCTTGATGGTTGGGGCCACTGTGGGCTCGTAGGCGGACCTAAGTGAGGCTTTTGAGTTATGGATTGGTAGTCGACTAAAACCAGGCCTTAGTGACGTCCCATATGAGTTATCACACATGCGATTTTGGCAATCCTTCGAAATCCGTGGACGCTATTTTGTGCAACTTCGCACCGTCGAATCCAGCTATGTGCCAAATGCTTCCAAACTCAAGTACATGACTCTTACCATCATTCCACACCTCTGCTCCAAAGATAGTGCGGGCGAGTTGGCCCCAAATCTCGTTCATACGAATATTGATTCTTGGGTGCGAACGTGATGTTAATGCGAGTGCCGATGCCAACCTTGTTCAAGTGGTGAGTAATGCGTGCCACTTTTTGGATCGCCAATTGTTTGAGGATGAATTTGTAAGCATAGATCCGGGCTAGGGACGTCCTTGTATCCTTCTAAGAGATCCCATCTACAAAATTCTTGAGTTGGATCGTTAATTTCACAAAATTGATGGTCTTCTCATAGAGTGCCCGCGAGGGGTCTCGGGTTCATGGGACTTGGAAGCTGTGTTTAGGAACTGCGAGATGATCTCATCCACTTCAACCATGAACCGTATACATTGGTAATACACAATTCCAAAATGAACCACACATTGTGCACATTAGTACAGTACATTACCATTATGCATTGTGCAGCATCGTATATTTCACTTCCACGCTGCACTATACACCATGCATCTTGGAACGATGCGCTTTTACTTTTCACGGTGCACCTTGTTATGGTGAAGTTCGACTAAAAACTAAGCAAGAAGGGTCTAGAATTAGACTTCTTGGTCTCCATGTTCGAATCAAATACTGAATGAAATAGGATAACCTAAGCCTTGGTTTCGTCCTTGATGGTTGGGGCCACTACTGTGGGCTCGTAGGCGGACCTAAGTGAGGCTTTTGAGTTATGGGTTGGTGGTCGACTAAAACCAGGCCTTAGTGACGTCCCATATGAGTTATCACATATGCGATTTTGGCAATCCTTCGAAATCCGTGGACCCGATTTTGCGCAACTTCGCACCGTCGAATCCAACTATGTGCCGAATGCTTCCAAACTCAAGTACATGACTCTTACCATCATTCCACACCTCTGCTCCAAAGATAGTGCGGGCGAGTTGGCCCCAAATCTCGTTCATACGAATATTGATTCTTGGGTGCGAACGTGATGTTAATGCGAGTGCCGATGCCAACCTTGTTCAAGTGGTGAGTAATACGTGCCACTTTTTGGATCGCCAATTGTTTGAGGATGAATTTGTAAGCATAGATCCAGGCTAGGGACGTCCTTGTATCCTTCTAAGAGATCCCATCTACAAAATTCTTGAGTTGGATCGTTAATTTCACAAAATTGATGGTCTTCTCATAGAGTGCCCGCGAGGGGTCTCGGGTTCATGGGACTTGGAAGCTGTGTTTAGGAACTACGAGATGATCTCATCCACTTCAACCATGAACCCTATACATTGGTAATACACAATTCCAAAATGAACCACACATGGTGCACATTAGTACATTACATTACCATTATGCATTGTGCGGCATCGTATATTTCACTTCCACGGCTGCACTATACACCATGCATCTTGGAACGATGCACTTTTACTTTTCACGGTGCACCTTGTTATGGTGAAGTTCGACTAAAAACTAAGCAAGAAGGGTCTAGAATTAGACTTCTTGGTCTCCATGTTCGAATCAAATGCGAATGAAATAGGATAACCTAAGCCTTGGATTCGTCCTTGATGGTTGGGGCCACTTCGTGGGCTCGTAGGCGGACCTAAGTGAGGCTTTTGAGTTATGGATTGGTAGTCGACTAAAACCAGGCCTTAGTGACGTCCCATATGAGTTATCACACATGCGATTTTGGCAATCCTTCGAAATCCGTGGACCCGATTTTGAGCAACTTCGCACCGTCGAATCCAACTATGTGCCGAATGCTTCCAAACTCAAGTACATGACTCTTACCATCATTCCACACCTCTGCTCCAAAGATAGTGCGGGCGAGTTGGCCCCAAATCTCGTTCATACGAATATTGATTGCGGGTGCGAACGTGATGTTAATGCGAGTGCCGATGCCAACCTTGTTCCGGTGGTGAGTAATGCGTGCCACTTTTTGGATCGCCAATTGTTTGAGGATGAATTTGTAAGCATAGATCCAGGCTAGGGACGTCCTTGTATCCTTCTAAGAGATCCCATCTACAAAATTCTTGAGTTGGATCGTTAATTTCACAAAATTGATGGTCTTCTCATAGAGTGCCCGCGAGGGTCTCGGGTTCATGGGACTTGGAAGCTGTGTTTAGGAACTGCGAGATGATCTCATCCACTTCAACCATGAACCCTATACATTGGTAATTCACAATTCCACAGTGAACCACACATGGTGCACATTAGTACATTACATTACCATTATGCATTGTGCGGCATCGTATATTTCACTTCCACGGTGCACTATACACCATGCATCTTGGAACGATGCACTTTTACTTTTCACGGTGCACCTTGTTATGGTGAAGTTCGACTAAAAACTAAGCAAGAAGGGTCTAGAATTAGACTTCTTGGTCTCCATGTTCGAATCAAATGCGGAATGAAATAGGATAACCTAAGCCTTGGTTTCGTCCTTGATGGTTGGGGCCACTGTGGGCTCGTAGGCGGACCTAAGTGAGGCTTTTGAGTTATGGATTGGTAGTCGACTAAAACCAGGCCTTAGTGACGTCCCATATGAGTTATCACACATGCGATTTTGGCAATCCTTCGAAATCCGTGGACCCGATTTTGAGCAACTTCGCACCGTCGAATCCAACTATGTGCCGAATGCTTCCAAACTCAAGTACATGACTCTTACCATCATTCCACACCTCTGCTCCAAAGATAGTGCGGGCGAGTTGGCCCCAAATCTCGTTCATACGAATATTGATTTCTTGGGTGCGAACGTGATGTTAATGCGGGTGCCGATGCCAACCTTGTTCCAGTGGTGAGTAATGCGTGCCACTTTTTGGATCGCCAATTGTTTGAGGATGAATTTGTAAGCATAGATCCAGGCTAGGGACGTCCTTGTATCCTTCTAAGAGATCCCATCTACAAAATTCTTGAGTTGGATCGTTAATTTCACAAAATTGATGGTCTTCTCATAGAGTGCCCGCGAGGGTCTCGGGTTCATGGGACTTGGAAGCTGTGTTTAGGAACTACTGAGATGATCTCATCCACTTCAACCATGAACCCTATACATTGGTAATTCACAATTCCAAAATGAACCACACATGGTGCACATTAGTACATTACATTACCATTATGCATTGTGCGGCATCGTATATTTCACTTCCACGGCTGCACTATACACCATGCATCTTGGAACGATGCACTTTTACTTTTCACGGTGCACCTTGTTATGGTGAAGTTCGACTAAAAACTAAGCAAGAAGGGTCTAGAATTAGACTTCTTGGTGTCCATGTTCGAATCAAATACTGAATGAAATAGGATAACCTAAGCCTTGGTTTCGTCCTTGATGGTTGGGGCCACTCTGTGGGCTCGTAGGCGGACCTAAGTGAGGCTTTTGAGTTATGGGTTGGTAGTCGACTAAAACCGGGCCTTAGTGACGTCCCATATGAGTTATCACATATGCGATTTTGGCAATCCTTCGAAATCCGTGGACCCGATTTTGCGCAACTTCGCACCGTCGAATCCAACTATGTGTCGAATGCTTCCAAACTCAAGTACATGACTCTTACCATCATTCCACACCTCTGCTCCAAAGATAGTGCGGGCGAGTTGGCCCCAAATCTCGTTCATACGAATATTGATTGCGGGTACGAACGTGATGTTAATGCGGCTGCCGATGCCAACCTTGTTCCGGTGGTGAGTAATCGTGCCACTTTTTGGATCGCCAATTGTTTGAGGATGAATTTGTAAGCATAGATCCAGGCTAGGGACGTCCTTGTATCCTTCTAAGAGATCCCCTCTACAAAATTCTTGAGTTGGATCGTTAATTTCACAAAATTGATGGTCTTCTCATAGAGTGCCCGCGAGGGGTCTCGGGTTCATGGGACTTTGAAGCTGTGTTTAGGAACTGCGAGATGATCTCATCCACTTCAACCATGAACCCTATACATTGGTAATTCACAATTCCACAATGAACCACACATGGTGCACATTAGTACATTACATTACCATTATGCATTGTGCGGCATCGTATATTTCACTTCCACGGCACTATACACCATGCATCTTGGAACGATGCACTTTTACTTTTCACGGTGCACCTTGTTATGGTGAAGTTCGACTAAAAACTAAGCAAGAAGGGTCTAGAATTAGACTTCTTGGTCTCCATATTCGAATCAAATGCTGAGATGAAATAGGATAACCTAAGCCTTGGTTTCGTCCTTGATGGTTGGGGCCACTACGTGGGCTCGTAGGCGGACTTAAGTGAGGCTTTTGAGTTATGGATTGGCGGTCGACTAAAACCGAGCCTTAGTGACGTCCCATATGAGTTATCACATATGCGATTTTGGCAATCCTTCGAAATCCGTGGACCCAATTTTGAGCAACTTCGCACCGTCGAATCCAACTATGTGCCGAATGCTTCCAAACTCAAGTACATGACTCTTACCATCATTCCACACCTCTGCTCCAAAAAGATAGTGCGGGCGAGTTGGCCCCAAATCTCGTTCATACGAATATTGATTGCGGGTGCGAACGTGATGTTAATGCGATTGCCGATGCCAACCTTGTTCCGGTGGTGAGTAATGCGTGCCACTTTTTGGATCGCCAATTGTTTGAGGATGAATTTGTAAGCATAGATCCAGGCTAGGGACGTCCTTGTATCCTTAAGAGATCCCATCTACAAAATTCTTGAGTTGGATCGTTAATTTCACAAAATTGATGGTCTTCTCATAGAGTGCCCGCGAGGGGTCTCGGGTTCATGGGACTTGGAAGCTGTGTTTAGGAACTTCGAGATGATCTCATCCACTTCAACCATGAACCGTATACATTGGTAATACACAATTCCAAAATGAACCACACATGGTGCACATTAGTACATTACATTACCATTATGCATTGTGCGGAACATCGTATATTATTTCACTTCCGTTGCACTATACACCATGCATCTTGGAGCGATGCACTTTTTCACGGTGCACACTTATTATGGTGAAGTTCGACTAAAAACTA
>JAUJYP020000891.1:0-43945 GCA_030674075.2 Linum usitatissimum
GGTTACCAAGATAAAACTTGACTTTTTAGCCATTTCCAACATCCATGTTGAATATTAATTGATTTGAAAATTTTCAAAATTTTCATGTCAAAATGGCTCATTTCAAAAGGTGTTGCATTCGAAACCGACAAATTTTGAGTTCAAAATTGAAAATTTTTAAATGGGCTGAAAAATAACGTGTACGTTGGAAATGACTAAAAATTGAGGGTTCACCATGTTAAGACCTTCGAATAATAGCCAAATCAAGTTAAAAAATATTTCATAACACGCTAAAACAATATCGTTTAAAATTGATTTTTAAATACATTTGACAATTATTTATTGGGGTTACGATGATAAAACATGTCTTTTTAGCCATTTCCAACATGCATGTCGAATAGTAATCGATTTGAATAAATTTGAAATTTTCATGTCAAAATGGCTCATTTCAATAGGTGTTGCATTCGAAACCGATAAATTTTGAGTTGAAAATTGAAATTTTTTAAATGGGGTGATAAATCGACGTACATATTGGAAATGACTAAAAATTGAGGGTTCACCATGTTAAGCCCTTCAAATAATATCCAAATCAAGTTAAAAAATATTTCATAACACGCTAAAACAATATCGTCTAAAATTGATTTTTAAATACATTTGACCATTATTTATAGGGGTTACGATGATAAAACATATCTTTTAAGCCATTTCCAACATGCATGTCGAATAGTAATCGATTTGAAATTTTTTGAAATTTTCATTTCAAAATGGTTCATTTCAATAGGTGTTGCCTTCGAAACCGACAAATTTTGAGTTGAAAATTGAAGTTTTTTAAATGGGCTGATATCGACGTGCATGTTGGGAATGACTAAAAGTTGAGATTTGACCATGTTAAGCCCTTCAAATAATAGCCAAATCAAGTTCAAAATTATTTCATAACACACTAAAACAATATCTTCTAAAATTGATTTTTAAATACAATTGACCATTATTTATAGGGGTTACCATGATAAAACTTGACTTTTTAGCCATTTCCAACATCCATGCTGAATATTAATTGATTTGAAAATTTTCAAAATTTTCATGTCAAAATGGCTCATTTCAAAAGGTGTTGCATTCGAAACCGACAAATTTTGAGTTCAAAATTGAAAATTTTTAAATGGGCTGAAAAATAACGTGTACGTTGGAAATGACTAAAAATTGAGGGTTCACCATGTTAAGACCTTCGAATAATAGCCAAATCAAGTTAAAAAATATTTCATAACACGCTAAAACAATATCGTTTAAAATTGATTTTTAAATACATTTGACAATTATTTATTGGGGTTACGATGATAAAACATGTCTTTTTAGCCATTTCCAACATGCATGTCGAATAGTAATCGATTTGAAAAATTTTTGAAATTTTCGAGGTCAAAATGGCTCATTTCAATAGGTGTTGCATTCGAAACCGATAAATTTTGAGTTGAAAATTGAAATTTTTTAAATGGGGTGATAACGGACGTACATATTGGAAATGACTAAAAATTGAGGGTTCACCGTGTTAAGCCCTTCAAAAAATAAAAAAAAAAATTAAAAAAATATTATAAAACTCGGAAAAAAAAATCTCTATAAAATAATTTTTTATTTTATTTTTTCTTTTTATAGGGGTTACGATGATAAAACATATCTTTTAAGCCATTTCCAACATGCATGTCGAATAGTAATCGGTTTGAAATTTTTTGAAATTTTCATTTCAAAATGGTTCATTTCAATAGGTGTTGCCTTCGAAACCGACAAATTTTGAGTTGAAAATTGAAGTTTTTTAAATGGGCTGATATCTGACGTGCATGTTGGGAATGACTAAAAGTTGAGATTTGACCATGTTAAGCCCTTCAAATAATAGCCAAATCAAGTTCAAAATTATTTCATAACACACTAAAACAATATCTTCTAAAATTGATTTTTAAATACAATTGACCATTATTTATAGGGGTTACCAAGATAAAACTTGACTTTTTAGCCATTTCCAACATCCATGCTGAATATTAATTGATTTGAAAATTTTCAAAATTTTCATGTCAAAATGGCTCATTTCAAAAGGTGTTGCATTCCAAACCGACAAATTTTGAGTTCAAAATTGAAAATTTTTAAATGGGCTGAAAAATAACGTGTACGTTGGAAATGACTAAAAATTGAGGGTTCACCATGTTAAGACCTTCGAATAATAGCCAAATCAAGTTAAAAAATATTTCATAACACGCTAAAACAATATCGTTTAAAATTGATTTTTAAATACATTTGACAATTATTTATTGGGGTTACGATGATAAAACATGTCTTTTTAGCCATTTCCAACATGCATGTCGAATAGTAATCGATTTGAAAAATTTTGAAATTTTCAGGTCAAAATGGCTCATTTCAATAGGTGTTGCATTCGAAACCGATAAATTTTGAGTTGAAAATTGAAATTTTTTAAATGGGGTGATAACTGACGTACATATTGGAAATGACTAAAAATTGAGGGTTCACCATGTTAAGCCCTTCAAATAATATCCAAATCAAGTTAAAAAATATTTCATAACACGCTAAAACAATATCGTCTAAAATTAATTTTTAAATACATTTGACCATTATTTATAGGGGTTACGATGATAAAACATATCTTTTAAGCCATTTCCAACATGCATGTCGAATAGTAATCGATTTGAAATTTTTTGAAATTTTCATTTCAAAATGGTTCATTTCAATAGGTGTTGCCTTCGAAACCGACAAATTTTGAGTTGAAAATTGAAGTTTTTTAAATGGGCTGATATCGACGTGCATGTTGGGAATGACTAAAAGTTGAGATTTGACCATGTTAAGCCCTTCAAATAATAGCCAAATCAAGTTCAAAATTATTTCATAACACACTAAAACAATATCTTCTAAAATTGATTTTTAAATACAATTGACCATTATTTATAGGGGTTACCAAGATAAAACTTGACTTTTTAGCCATTTCCAACATCCATGCTGAATATTAATTGATTTGAAAATTTTCAAAATTTTCATGTCAAAATGGCTCATTTCAAAAGGTGTTGCATTCCAAACCGACAAATTTTGAGTTCAAAATTGAAAATTTTTAAATGGGCTGAAAAATAACGTGTACGTTGGAAATGACTAAAAATTGAGGGTTCACCATGTTAAGACCTTCGAATAATAGCCAAATCAAGTTAAAAAATATTTCATAACACGCTAAAACAATATCGTTTAAAATTGATTTTTAAATACATTTGACAATTATTTATTGGGGTTACGATGATAAAACATGTCTTTTTAGCCATTTCCAACATGCATGTCGAATAGTAATCGATTTGAAAATTTTTTGAAATTTTCAAGTCAAAATGGCTCATTTCAATAGGTGTTGCATTCGAAACCGATAAATTTTGAGTTGAAAATTGAAATTTTTTAAATGTGGTGATAATTGACGTACATATTGGAAATGACTAAAAATTGAGGGTTCACCATGTTAAGCCCTTCAAATAATATCCAAATCAAGTTAAAAAATATTTCATAACACGCTAAAACAATATCGTCTAAAATTAATTTTTAAATACATTTGACCATTATTTATAGGGGTTACGATGATAAAACATATCTTTTAAGCCATTTCCAACATGCATGTCGAATAGTAATCGATTTGAAATTTTTTGAAATTTTCATTTCAAAATGGTTCATTTCAATAGGTGTTGCCTTCGAAACCGACAAATTTTGAGTTGAAAATTGAAGTTTTTTAAATGGGCTGATATATGACGTGCATGTTGGGAATGACTAAAAGTTGAGATTTGACCATGTTAAGCCCTTCAAATAATAGCCAAATCAAGTTCAAAATTATTTCATAACACACTAAAACAATATCTTCTAAAATTGATTTTTAAATACAATTGACCATTATTTATAGGGGTTACCAAGATAAAACTTGACTTTTTAGCCATTTCCAACATCCATGCTGAATATTAATTGATTTGAAAATTTTCAAAATTTTCATGTCAAAATGGCTCATTTCAAAAGGTGTTGCATTCGAAACCGACAAATTTTGAGTTCAAAATTGAAAATTTTTAAATGGGCTGATAAATAACGTGTACGTTGGAAATGACTAAAAATTGAGGGTTCACCATGTTAAGCCCTTCGAATAATATCCAAATCAAGTTAAAAAATATTTCATAACACGCTAAAACAATATCGTTTAAAATTGATTTTTAAATACATTTGACCATTATTTATTGGGGTTACGATGATAAAACATGTCTTTTAAGCCATTTCCAACATGCATGTCGAATAGTAATCGATTTGAAATTTTTTGAAATTTTCATGTCAAAATGGTTCATTTCAATAGGTGTTGCCTTGAATTCGAAACGGACAAATTTTGAGTTGAAAATTGAAGTTTTTTAAATGGGGTGATATCGACGTGCATGTTGGGAATGACTAAAAGTTGAGATTTGACCATGTTAAGCCCTTCAAATAATAGCCAAATCAAGTTCAAAATTATTTCATAACACACTAAAACAATATCTTCTAAAATTGATTTTTAAATACAATTGACCATTATTTATAGGGGTTACCAAGATAAAACTTGACTTTTTAGCCATTTCCAACATCCATGCTGAATATTAATTGATTTGAAAATTTTCAAAATTTTCATGTCAAAATGGCTCATTTCAAAAGGTGTTGCATTCGAAACCGACAAATTTTGAGTTCAAAATTGAAAATTTTTAAATGGGCTGAAAAATAACGTGTACGTTGGAAATGACTAAAAATTGAGGGTTCACCATGTTAAGACCTTCGAATAATAGCCAAATCAAGTTAAAAAATATTTCATAACACGCTAAAACAATATCGTTTAAAATTGATTTTTAAATACATTTGACAATTATTTATTGGGGTTACGATGATAAAACATGTCTTTGTAGCCATTTCCAACATGCTTGTCGAATAGTAATCGATTTGAAAAATTTTGAAATTTTCAGGTCAAAATGGCTCATTTCAATAGGTGTTGCATTCGAAACCGATAAATTTTGAGTTGAAAATTGAAAATTTTTGAATGGGGTGATAATGACGTACATATTGGAAATGACTAAAAATTGAGGGTTCACCATGTTAAGCCCTTCAAATAATATCCAAATCAAGTTAAAAAATATTTCATAACACGCTAAAACAATATCGTCTAAAATTAATTTTTAAATACATTTGACCATTATTTATAGGGGTTACGATGATAAAACATATCTTTTAAGCCATTTCCAACATGCATGTCGAATAGTAATCGATTTGAAATTTTTTGAAATTTTCATTTCAAAATGGTTCATTTCAATAGGTGTTGCCTTCGAAACCGACAAATTTTGAGTTGAAAATTGAAGTTTTTTAAATGGGGTGATATCGACGTGCATGTTGGGAATGACTAAAAGTTGAGATTTGACCATGTTAAGCCCTTCAAATAATAGCCAAATCAAGTTCAAAATTATTTCATAACACACTAAAACAATATCTTCTAAAATTGATTTTTAAATACAATTGACCATTATTTATAGGGGTTACCAAGATAAAACTTGACTTTTTAGCCATTTCCAACATCCATGCTGAATATTAATTGATTTGAAAATTTTCAAAATTTTCATGTCAAAATGGCTCATTTCAAAAGGTGTTGCATTCGAAACCGACAAATTTTGAGTTCAAAATTGAAAATTTTTAAATGGCCGATGAAAAATAACGTGTACGTTGGAAATGACTAAAAATTGAGGGTTCACCATGTTAAGACCTTCGAATAATAGCCAAATCAAGTTAAAAAATATTTCATAACACGCTAAAACAATATCGTTTAAAATTGATTTTTAAATACATTTGACAATTATTTATTGGGGTTACGATGATAAAACATGTCTTTTTAGCCATTTCCAACATGCATGTCGAATAGTAATCGATTTGAAAATTTTTGAAATTTTCAGGTCAAAATGGCTCATTTCAATAGGTGTTGCATTCGAAACCGATAAATTTTGAGTTGAAAATTGAAATTTTATAAATGTGGTGATAAGCGACGTACATATTGGAAATGACTAAAAATTGAGGGTTCACCATGTTAAGCCCTTCAAATAATATCCAAATCAAGTTAAAAAATATTTCATAACACGCTAAAACAATATCGTCTAAAATTAATTTTTAAATACATTTGACCATTATTTATAGGGGTTACGATGATAAAACATATCTTTTAAGCCATTTCCAACATGCATGTCGAATAGTAATCGATTTGAAATTTTTTGAAATTTTCATTTCAAAATGGTTCATTTCAATAGGTGTTGCCTTCGAAACCGACAAATTTTGAGTTGAAAATTGAAGTTTTTTAAATGGGCGATATCGACGTGCATGTTGGGAATGACTAAAAGTTGAGATTTGACCATGTTAAGCCCTTCAAATAATAGCCAAATCAAGTTCAAAATTATTTCATAACACACTAAAACAATATCTTCTAAAATTGATTTTTAAATACAATTGACCATTATTTATAGGGGTTACCAAGATAAAACTTGACTTTTTAGCCATTTCCAACATCCATGCTGAATATTAATTGATTTGAAAATTTTCAAAATTTTCATGTCAAAATGGCTCATTTCAAAAGGTGTTGCATTCGAAACCGACAAATTTTGAGTTCAAAATTGAAAATTTTTAAATGGGCGAAAAATAACGTGTACGTTGGAAATGACTAAAAATTGAGGGTTCACCATGTTAAGACCTTCGAATAATAGCCAAATCAAGTTAAAAAATATTTCATAACACGCTAAAACAATATCGTTTAAAATTGATTTTTAAATACATTTGACAATTATTTATTGGGGTTACGATGATAAAACATGTCTTTTTAGCCATTTCCAACATGCATGTCGAATAGTAATCGATTTGAAATTTTTTGAAATTTTCAGGTCAAAATGGCTCATTTCAATAGGTGTTGCATTCGAAACCGATAAATTTTGAGTTGAAAATTGAAATTTTTTAAATGGGGTGATACTCGACGTACATATTGGAAATGACTAAAAATTGAGGGTTCACCATGTTAAGCCCTTCAAATAATATCCAAATCAAGTTAAAAAATATTTCATAACACGCTAAAACAATATCGTCTAAAATTAATTTTTAAATACATTTGACCATTATTTATAGGGGTTACGATGATAAAACATATCTTTTAAGCCATTTCCAACATGCATGTCGAATAGTAATCGATTTGAAATTTTTTGAAATTTTCATTTCAAAATGGTTCATTTCAATAGGTGTTGCCTTCGAAACCGACAAATTTTGAGTTGAAAATTGAAGTTTTTTAAATGGGCCGATATCGACGTGCATGTTGGGAATGACTAAAAGTTGAGATTTGACCATGTTAAGCCCTTCAAATAATAGCCAAATCAAGTTCAAAATTATTTCATAACACACTAAAACAATATCTTCTAAAATTGATTTTTAAATACAATTGACCATTATTTATAGGGGTTACCAAGATAAAACTTGACTTTTTAGCCATTTCCAACATCCATGCTGAATATTAATTGATTTGAAAATTTTCAAAATTTTCATGTCAAAATGGCTCATTTCAAAAGGTGTTGCATTCCAAACCGACAAATTTTGAGTTCAAAATTGAAAATTTTTAAGTGGGTTGAAAAATAACGTGTACGTTGGAAATGACTAAAAATTGAGGGTTCACCATGTTAAGACCTTCGAATAATAGCCAAATCAAGTTAAAAAATATTTCATAACACGCTAAAACAATATCGTTTAAAATTGATTTTTAAATACATTTGACAATTATTTATTGGGGTTACGATGATAAAACATGTCTTTTTAGCCATTTCCAACATGCATGTCGAATAGTAATCGATTTGAAAATTTTTGAAATTTTCAGGTCAAAATGGCTCATTTCAATAGGTGTTGCATTCGAAACCGATAAATTTTGAGTTGAAAATTGAAAATTTTTAAATGGGGTGATAGCGACGTACATATTGGAAATGACTAAAAATTGAGGGTTCACCATGTTAAGCCCTTCAAATAATATCCAAATCAAGTTAAAAAATATTTCATAACACGCTAAAACAATATCGTCTAAAATTAATTTTTAAATACATTTGACCATTATTTATAGGGGTTACGATGATAAAACATATCTTTTAAGCCATTTCCAACATGCATGTCGAATAGTAATCGGTTTGAAATTTTTTGAAATTTTCATTTCAAAATGGTTCATTTCAATAGGTGTTGCCTTCGAAACCGACAAATTTTGAGTTGAAAATTGAAGTTTTTTAAATGGGCTGATATCTGACGTGCATGTTGGGAATGACTAAAAGTTGAGATTTGACCATGTTAAGCCCTTCAAATAATAGCCAAATCAAGTTCAAAATTATTTCATAACACACTAAAACAATATCTTCTAAAATTGATTTTTAAATACAATTGACCATTATTTATAGGGGTTACCAAGATAAAACTTGACTTTTTAGCCATTTCCAACATCCATGCTGAATATTAATTGATTTGAAAATTTTCAAAATTTTCATGTCAAAATGGCTCATTTCAAAAGGTGTTGCATTCGAAACCGACAAATTTTGAGTTCAAAATTGAAAATTTTTAAATGGGCTGAAAAATAACGTGTACGTTGGAAATGACTAAAAATTGAGGGTTCACCATGTTAAGACCTTCGAATAATAGCCAAATCAAGTTAAAAAATATTTCATAACACGCTAAAACAATATCGTTTAAAATTGATTTTTAAATACATTTGACAATTATTTATTGGGGTTACGATGATAAAACATGTCTTTTTAGCCATTTCCAACATGCATGTCGAATAGTAATCGATTTGAAAATTTTTGAAATTTTCGGTCAAAATGGCTCATTTCAATAGGTGTTGCATTCGAAACCGATAAATTTTGAGTTGAAAATTGAAATTTTTTAAATGGGGTGATAGCGACGTACATATTGGAAATGACTAAAAATTGAGGGTTCACCATGTTAAGCCCTTCAAATAATATCCAAATCAAGTTAAAAAATATTTCATAACACGCTAAAACAATATCGTCTAAAATTAATTTTTAAATACATTTGACCATTATTTATAGGGGTTACGATGATAAAACATATCTTTTAAGCCATTTCCAACATGCATGTCGAATAGTAATCGATTTGAAATTTTTTGAAATTTTCATTTCAAAATGGTTCATTTCAATAGGTGTTGCCTTCGAAACCGACAAATTTTGAGTTGAAAATTGAAGTTTTTTAAATGGGCCGATATCGACGTGCATGTTGGGAATGACTAAAAGTTGAGATTTCACCATGTTAAGCCCTTCAAATAATAGCCAAATCAAGTTCAAAATTATTTCATAACACACTAAAACAATATCTTCTAAAATTGATTTTTAAATACAATTGACCATTATTTATAGGGGTTACCATGATAAAACATGACTTTTTAGCCATTTCCAACATCCATGCTGAATATTAATTGATTTGAAAATTTTCAAAATTTTCATGTCAAAATGGCTCATTTCAAAAGGTGTTGCATTCGAAACCGACAAATTTTGAGTTCAAAATTCAAAATTTTTAAATGGGCTGATAAATAACGTGTACGTTGGAAATGACTAAAAATTGAGGGTTCACCATGTTAAGACCTTCGAATAATAGCCAAATCAAGTTAAAAAATATTTCATAACACGCTAAAACAATATCGTTTAAAATTGATTTTTAAATACATTTGACAATTATTTATTGGGGTTACGATGATAAAACATGTCTTTTTAGCCATTTCCAACATGCATGTCGAATAGTAATCGATTTGAAAATTTTTGAAATTTTCGAGTCAAAATGGCTCATTTCAATAGGTGTTGCATTCGAAACCGATAAATTTTGAGTTGAAAATTGAAATTTTTTAAATGGGGTGATAAGCGACGTACATATTGGAAATGACTAAAAATTGAGGGTTCACCATGTTAAGCCCTTCAAATAATATCCAAATCAAGTTAAAAAATATTTCATAACACGCTAAAACAATATCGTCTAAAATTAATTTTTAAATACATTTGACCATTATTTATAGGGGTTACGATGATAAAACATATCTTTTAAGCCATTTCCAACATGCATGTCGAATAGTAATCGATTTGAAATTTTTTGAAATTTTCATTTCAAAATGGTTCATTTCAATAGGTGTTGCCTTCGAAACCGACAAATTTTGAGTTGAAAATTGAAGTTTTTTAAATGGGCTGATATCTGACGTGCATGTTGGGAATGACTAAAAGTTGAGATTTCACCATGTTAAGCCCTTCAAATAATAGCCAAATCAAGTTCAAAATTATTTCATAACACACTAAAACAATATCTTCTAAAATTGATTTTTAAATACAATTGACCATTATTTATAGGGGTTACCAAGATAAAACTTGACTTTTTAGCCATTTCCAACATCCATGCTGAATATTAATTGATTTGAAAATTTTCAAAATTTTCATGTCAAAATGGCTCATTTCAAAAGGTGTTGCATTCGAAACCGACAAATTTTGAGTTCAAAATTGAAAATTTTTAAATGGGCTGATAAATAACGTGTACGTTGGAAATGACTAAAAATTGAGGGTTCACCATGTTAAGACCTTCGAATAATAGCCAAATCAAGTTAAAAAATATTTCATAACACGCTAAAACAATATCGTTTAAAATTGATTTTTAAATACATTTGACAATTATTTATTGGGGTTACGATGATAAAACATGTCTTTTTAGCCATTTCCAACATGCATGTCGAATAGTAATCGATTTGAAAATTTTTGAAATTTTCGGTCAAAATGGCTCATTTCAATAGGTGTTGCATTCGAAACCGATAAATTTTGAGTTGAAAATTGAAATTTTTTAAATGGGGTGATAAGCGACGTACATATTGGAAATGACTAAAAATTGAGGGTTCACCATGTTAAGCCCTTCAAATAATATCCAAATCAAGTTAAAAAATATTTCATAACACGCTAAAACAATATCGTCTAAAATTAATTTTTAAATACATTTGACCATTATTTATAGGGGTTACGATGATAAAACATATCTTTTAAGCCATTTCCAACATGCATGTCGAATAGTAATCGATTTGAAATTTTTTGAAATTTTCATTTCAAAATGGTTCATTTCAATAGGTGTTGCCTTCGAAACCGACAAATTTTGAGTTGAAAATTGAAGTTTTTTAAATGGGCTGATATCGACGTGCATGTTGGGAATGACTAAAAGTTGAGATTTGACCATGTTAAGCCCTTCAAATAATAGCCAAATCAAGTTCAAAATTATTTCATAACACACTAAAACAATATCTTCTAAAATTGATTTTTAAATACAATTGACCATTATTTATAGGGGTTACCAAGATAAAACTTGACTTTTTAGCCATTTCCAACATCCATGCTGAATATTAATTGATTTGAAAATTTTCAAAATTTTCATGTCAAAATGGCTCATTTCAAAAGGTGTTGCATTCGAAACCGACAAATTTTGAGTTCAAAATTGAAAATTTTTAAATGGGCTGAAAAATAACGTGTACGTTGGAAATGACTAAAAATTGAGGGTTCACCATGTTAAGACCTTCGAATAATAGCCAAATCAAGTTAAAAAATATTTCATAACACGCTAAAACAATATCGTTTAAAATTGATTTTTAAATACATTTGACAATTATTTATTGGGGTTACGATGATAAAACATGTCTTTTTAGCCATTTCCAACATGCATGTCGAATAGTAATCGATTTGAAAATTTTTGAAATTTTCAGGTCAAAATGGCTCATTTCAATAGGTGTTGCATTCGAAACCGATAAATTTTGAGTTGAAAATTGAAATTTTATAAATGTGGTGATAGCGACGTACATATTGGAAATGACTAAAAATTGAGGGTTCACCATGTTAAGCCCTTCAAATAATATCCAAATCAAGTTAAAAAATATTTCATAACACGCTAAAACAATATCGTCTAAAATTAATTTTTAAATACATTTGACCATTATTTATAGGGGTTACGATGATAAAACATATCTTTTAAGCCATTTCCAACATGCATGTCGAATAGTAATCGATTTGAAATTTTTTGAAATTTTCATTTCAAAATGGTTCATTTCAATAGGTGTTGCCTTCGAAACCGACAAATTTTGAGTTGAAAATTGAAGTTTTTTAAATGGGGCCGATATCGACGTGCATGTTGGGAATGACTAAAAGTTGAGATTTGACCATGTTAAGCCCTTCAAATAATAGCCAAATCAAGTTCAAAATTATTTCATAACACACTAAAACAATATCTTCTAAAATTGATTTTTAAATACAATTGACCATTATTTATAGGGGTTACCAAGATAAAACTTGACTTTTTAGCCATTTCCAACATCCATGCTGAATATTAATTGATTTGAAAATTTTCAAAATTTTCATGTCAAAATGGCTCATTTCAAAAGGTGTTGCATTCGAAACCGACAAATTTTGAGTTCAAAATTGAAAATTTTTAAATGGGCTGAAAAATAACGTGTACGTTGGAAATGACTAAAAATTGAGGGTTCACCATGTTAAGACCTTCGAATAATAGCCAAATCAAGTTAAAAAATATTTCATAACACGCTAAAACAATATCGTTTAAAATTGATTTTTAAATACATTTGACAATTATTTATTGGGGTTACGATGATAAAACATGTCTTTTTAGCCATTTCCAACATGCATGTCGAATAGTAATCGATTTGAAAATTTTTGAAATTTTCAAGTCAAAATGGCTCATTTCAATAGGTGTTGCATTCGAAACCGATAAATTTTGAGTTGAAAATTGAAATTTTATAAATGGGGTGATAGCGACGTACATATTGGAAATGACTAAAAATTGAGGGTTCACCATGTTAAGCCCTTCAAATAATATCCAAATCAAGTTAAAAAATATTTCATAACACGCTAAAACAATATCGTCTAAAATTAATTTTTAAATACATTTGACCATTATTTATAGGGGTTACGATGATAAAACATATCTTTTAAGCCATTTCCAACATGCATGTCGAATAGTAATCGATTTGAAATTTTTTGAAATTTTCATTTCAAAATGGTTCATTTCAATAGGTGTTGCCTTCGAAACCGACAAATTTTGAGTTGAAAATTGAAGTTTTTTAAATGGGCTGATATCTGACGTGCATGTTGGGAATGACTAAAAGTTGAGATTTGACCATGTTAAGCCCTTCAAATAATAGCCAAATCAAGTTCAAAATTATTTCATAACACACTAAAACAATATCTTCTAAAATTGATTTTTAAATACAATTGACCATTATTTATAGGGGTTACCAAGATAAAACTTGACTTTTTAGCCATTTCCAACATCCATGCTGAATATTAATTGATTTGAAAATTTTCAAAATTTTCATGTCAAAATGGCTCATTTCAAAAGGTGTTGCATTCGAAACCGACAAATTTTGAGTTCAAAATTGAAAATTTTTAAATGGGCTGAAAAATAACGTGTACGTTGGAAATGACTAAAAATTGAGGGTTCACCATGTTAAGACCTTCGAATAATAGCCAAATCAAGTTAAAAAATATTTCATAACACGCTAAAACAATATCGTTTAAAATTGATTTTTAAATACATTTGACAATTATTTATTGGGGTTACGATGATAAAACATGTCTTTTTAGCCATTTCCAACATGCATGTCGAATAGTAATCGATTTGAAAATTTTTGAAATTTTCGGGTCAAAATGGCTCATTTCAATAGGTGTTGCATTCGAAACCGATAAATTTTGAGTTGAAAATTGAAATTTTTTAAATGGGGTGATAAGCGACGTACATATTGGAAATGACTAAAAATTGAGGGTTCACCATGTTAAGCCCTTCAAATAATATCCAAATCAAGTTAAAAAATATTTCATAACACGCTAAAACAATATCGTCTAAAATTAATTTTTAAATACATTTGACCATTATTTATAGGGGTTACGATGATAAAACATATCTTTTAAGCCATTTCCAACATGCATGTCGAATAGTAATCGATTTGAAATTTTTTGAAATTTTCATTTCAAAATGGTTCATTTCAATAGGTGTTGCCTTCGAAACCGACAAATTTTGAGTTGAAAATTGAAGTTTTTTAAATGGGCTGATATCGACGTGCATGTTGGGAATGACTAAAAGTTGAGATTTGACCATGTTAAGCCCTTCAAATAATAGCCAAATCAAGTTCAAAATTATTTCATAACACACTAAAACAATATCTTCTAAAATTGATTTTTAAATACAATTGACCATTATTTATAGGGGTTACCAAGATAAAACTTGACTTTTTAGCCATTTCCAACATCCATGCTGAATATTAATTGATTTGAAAATTTTCAAAATTTTCATGTCAAAATGGCTCATTTCAAAAGGTGTTGCATTCGAAACCGACAAATTTTGAGTTCAAAATTGAAAATTTTTAAATGGGCTGAAAAATAACGTGTACGTTGGAAATGACTAAAAATTGAGGGTTCACCATGTTAAGACCTTCGAATAATAGCCAAATCAAGTTAAAAAATATTTCATAACACGCTAAAACAATATCGTTTAAAATTGATTTTTAAATACATTTGACAATTATTTATTGGGGTTACGATGATAAAACATGTCTTTTTAGCCATTTCCAACATGCATGTCGAATAGTAATCGATTTGAAAATTTTTGAAATTTTCAGGTCAAAATGGCTCATTTCAATAGGTGTTGCATTCGAAACCGATAAATTTTGAGTTGAAAATTGAAATTTTTTAAATGTGGTGATAAGCGACGTACATATTGGAAATGACTAAAAATTGAGGGTTCACCATGTTAAGCCCTTCAAATAATATCCAAATCAAGTTAAAAAATATTTCATAACACGCTAAAACAATATCGTCTAAAATTAATTTTTAAATACATTTGACCATTATTTATAGGGGTTACGATGATAAAACATATCTTTTAAGCCATTTCCAACATGCATGTCGAATAGTAATCGATTTGAAATTTTTTGAAATTTTCATTTCAAAATGGTTCATTTCAATAGGTGTTGCCTTCGAAACCGACAAATTTTGAGTTGAAAATTGAAGTTTTTTAAATGGGCCGATATCGACGTGCATGTTGGGAATGACTAAAAGTTGAGATTTGACCATGTTAAGCCCTTCAAATAATAGCCAAATCAAGTTCAAAATTATTTCATAACACACTAAAACAATATCTTCTAAAATTGATTTTTAAATACAATTGACCATTATTTATAGGGGTTACCAAGATAAAACTTGACTTTTTAGCCATTTCCAACATCCATGCTGAATATTAATTGATTTGAAAATTTTCAAAATTTTCATGTCAAAATGGCTCATTTCAAAAGGTGTTGCATTCGAAACCGACAAATTTTGAGTTCAAAATTGAAAATTTTTAAATGGGCTGAAAAATAACGTGTACGTTGGAAATGACTAAAAATTGAGGGTTCACCATGTTAAGACCTTCGAATAATAGCCAAATCAAGTTAAAAAATATTTCATAACACGCTAAAACAATATCGTTTAAAATTGATTTTTAAATACATTTGACAATTATTTATTATTTTGGGGTTACGATGATAAAACATATCTTTTAAGCCATTTCCAAATATTTAACTTTTTTCAACATGCATGTCGAATAGTAATCGATCGTTTGAAATTTTTTGAAATTTTCATTTCAAAATGGTTCATTTCAATAGGTGTTGCCTTCGAAACCGACAAATTTTGAGTTGAAAATTGAAGTTTTTTAAATGGGCTGATAATCGACGTGCATGTTGGGAATGACTAAAAGTTGAGATTTGACCATGTTAAGCCCTTCAAATAATAGCCAAATCAAGTTCAAAATTATTTCATAACACACTAAAACAATATCTTCTAAAATTGATTTTTAAATACAATTGACCATTATTTATAGGGGTTACCAAGATAAAACTTGACTTTTTAGCCATTTCCAACATCCATGCTGAATATTAATTGATTTGAAAATTTTCAAAATTTTCATGTCAAAATGGCTCATTTCAAAAGGTGTTGCATTCGAAACCGACAAATTTTGAGTTCAAAATTGAAAATTTTTAAATGGGCTGAAAAATAACGTGTACGTTGGAAATGACTAAAAATTGAGGGTTCACCATGTTAAGACCTTCGAATAATAGCCAAATCAAGTTAAAAAATATTTCATAACACGCTAAAACAATATCGTTTAAAATTGATTTTTAAATACATTTGACAATTATTTATTGGGGTTACGATGATAAAACATGTCTTTTTAGCCATTTCCAACATGCATGTCGAATAGTAATCGATTTGAAAATTTTTGAAATTTTCAGGTCAAAATGGCTCATTTCAATAGGTGTTGCATTCGAAACCGATAAATTTTGAGTTGAAAATTGAAATTTTTTAAATGGGGTGATAATCGACGTACATATTGGAAATGACTAAAAATTGAGGGTTCACCATGTTAAGCCCTTCAAATAATATCCAAATCAAGTTAAAAAATATTTCATAACACGCTAAAACAATATCGTCTAAAATTAATTTTTAAATACATTTGACCATTATTTATAGGGGTTACGATGATAAAACATATCTTTTAAGCCATTTCCAACATGCATGTCGAATAGTAATCGATTTGAAATTTTTTGAAATTTTCATTTCAAAATGGTTCATTTCAATAGGTGTTGCCTTCGAAACCGACAAATTTTGAGTTGAAAATTGAAGTTTTTTAAATGGGCCGATATCTGACGTGCATGTTGGGAATGACTAAAAGTTGAGATTTGACCATGTTAAGCCCTTCAAATAATAGCCAAATCAAGTTCAAAATTATTTCATAACACACTAAAACAATATCTTCTAAAATTGATTTTTAAATACAATTGACCATTATTTATAGGGGTTACCAAGATAAAACTTGACTTTTTAGCCATTTCCAACATCCATGCTGAATATTAATTGATTTGAAAATTTTCAAAATTTTCATGTCAAAATGGCTCATTTCAAAAGGTGTTGCATTCGAAACCGACAAATTTTGAGTTCAAAATTGAAAATTTTTAAATGAGGGTTCACCATGTTAAACCTTCGAATAATAGCCAAATCAAGTTAAAAAATATTTCATAAAGAAAACGTACGTTTAAAATTGTTGGAAATGACTAAAAATTGAGGGTTCACCATGTTAAGCCCTTCAAATAATATCCAAATCAAGTTAAAAAATATTTCATAACACGCTAAAACAATATCGTCTAAAATTAATTTTTAAATACATTTGACCATTATTTATAGGGGTTACGATGATAAAACATATCTTTTAAGCCATTTCCAACATGCATGTCGAATAGTAATCGATTTGAAATTTTTTGAAATTTTCATTTCAAAATGGTTCATTTCAATAGGTGTTGCCTTCGAAACCGACAAATTTTGAGTTGAAAATTGAAGTTTTTTAAATGGGCCGATATCGACGTGCATGTTGGGAATGACTAAAAGTTGAGATTTGACCATGTTAAGCCCTTCAAATAATAGCCAAATCAAGTTCAAAATTATTTCATAACACACTAAAACAATATCTTCTAAAATTGATTTTTAAATACAATTGACCATTATTTATAGGGGTTACCAAGATAAAACTTGACTTTTTAGCCATTTCCAACATCCATGCTGAATATTAATTGATTTGAAAATTTTCAAAATTTTCATGTCAAAATGGCTCATTTCAAAAGGTGTTGCATTCGAAACCGACAAATTTTGAGTTCAAAATTGAAAATTTTTAAATGGGCTGAAAAATAACGTGTACGTTGGAAATGACTAAAAATTGAGGGTTCACCATGTTAAGACCTTCGAATAATAGCCAAATCAAGTTAAAAAATATTTCATAACACGCTAAAACAATATCGTTTAAAATTGATTTTTAAATACATTTGACAATTATTTATTGGGGTTACGATGATAAAACATGTCTTTTTAGCCATTTCCAACATGCATGTCGAATAGTAATCGATTTGAAAATTTTTGAAATTTTCGAGTCAAAATGGCTCATTTCAATAGGTGTTGCATTCGAAACCGATAAATTTTGAGTTGAAAATTGAAATTTTTTAAATGGGGTGATAAGCGACGTACATATTGGAAATGACTAAAAATTGAGGGTTCACCATGTTAAGCCCTTCAAATAATATCCAAATCAAGTTAAAAAATATTTCATAACACGCTAAAACAATATCGTCTAAAATTAATTTTTAAATACATTTGACCATTATTTATAGGGGTTACGATGATAAAACATATCTTTTAAGCCATTTCCAACATGCATGTCGAATAGTAATCGATTTGAAATTTTTTGAAATTTTCATTTCAAAATGGTTCATTTCAATAGGTGTTGCCTTCGAAACCGACAAATTTTGAGTTGAAAATTGAAGTTTTTTAAATGGGCTGATATCTGACGTGCATGTTGGGAATGACTAAAAGTTGAGATTTGACCATGTTAAGCCCTTCAAATAATAGCCAAATCAAGTTCAAAATTATTTCATAACACACTAAAACAATATCTTCTAAAATTGATTTTTAAATACAATTGACCATTATTTATAGGGGTTACCAAGATAAAACTTGACTTTTTAGCCATTTCCAACATCCATGCTGAATATTAATTGATTTGAAAATTTTCAAAATTTTCATGTCAAAATGGCTCATTTCAAAAGGTGTTGCATTCGAAACCGACAAATTTTGAGTTCAAAATTGAAAATTTTTAAATGGGCTGAAAAATAACGTGTACGTTGGAAATGACTAAAAATTGAGGGTTCACCATGTTAAGCCCTTCAAATAATATCCAAATCAAGTTAAAAAATATTTCATAACAAGCTAAACCAATATCGTCTAAAATTAATTTTTAAATACATTTCACCATTATTTATAGGGGTTACGATGATAAAACATATCTTTTAAGCCATTTCCAACATGCATGTCGAATAGTAATCGATTTGAAATTTTTTGAAATTTTCATTTCAAAATGGTTCATTTCAATAGGTGTTGCCTTCGAAACCGACAAATTTTGAGTTGAAAATTGAAGTTTTTTAAATGGGCCGATATCGACGTGCATGTTGGGAATGACTAAAAGTTGAGATTTGACCATGTTAAGCCCTTCAAATAATAGCCAAATCAAGTTCAAAATTATTTCATAACACACTAAAACAATATCTTCTAAAATTGATTTTTAAATACAATTGACCATTATTTATAGGGGTTACCAAGATAAAACTTGACTTTTTAGCCATTTCCAACATCCATGCTGAATATTAATTGATTTGAAAATTTTCAAAATTTTCATGTCAAAATGGCTCATTTCAAAAGGTGTTGCATTCCAAACCGACAAATTTTGAGTTCAAAATTGAAAATTTTTAAATGGGCTGAAAAATAACGTGTACGTTGGAAATGACTAAAAATTGAGGGTTCACCATGTTAAGACCTTCGAATAATAGCCAAATCAAGTTAAAAAATATTTCATAACACGCTAAAACAATATCGTTTAAAATTGATTTTTAAATACATTTGACAATTATTTATTGGGGTTACGATGATAAAACATGTCTTTTTAGCCATTTCCAACATGCATGTCGAATAGTAATCGATTTGAAAATTTTGAAATTTTCAGGTCAAAATGGCTCATTTCAATAGGTGTTGCATTCGAAACCGATAAATTTTGAGTTGAAAATTGAAATTTTTTAAATGGGGTGATAAGCGACGTACATATTGGAAATGACTAAAAATTGAGGGTTCACCATGTTAAGCCCTTCAAATAATATCCAAATCAAGTTAAAAAATATTTCATAACACGCTAAAACAATATCGTCTAAAATTAATTTTTAAATACATTTGACCATTATTTATAGGGGTTACGATGATAAAACATATCTTTTAAGCCATTTCCAACATGCATGTCGAATAGTAATCGATTTGAAATTTTTTGAAATTTTCATTTCAAAATGGTTCATTTCAATAGGTGTTGCCTTCGAAACCGACAAATTTTGAGTTGAAAATTGAAGTTTTTTAAATGGGCCGATATCTGACGTGCATGTTGGGAATGACTAAAAGTTGAGATTTGACCATGTTAAGCCCTTCAAATAATAGCCAAATCAAGTTCAAAATTATTTCATAACACACTAAAACAATATCTTCTAAAATTGATTTTTAAATACAATTGACCATTATTTATAGGGGTTACCAAGATAAAACTTGACTTTTTAGCCATTTCCAACATCCATGCTGAATATTAATTGATTTGAAAATTTTCAAAATTTTCATGTCAAAATGGCTCATTTCAAAAGGTGTTGCATTCGAAACCGACAAATTTTGAGTTCAAAATTGAAAATTTTTAAATGGGCTGAAAAATAACGTGTACGTTGGAAATGACTAAAAATTGAGGGTTCACCATGTTAAGACCTTCGAATAATAGCCAAATCAAGTTAAAAAATATTTCATAACACGCTAAAACAATATCGTTTAAAATTGATTTTTAAATACATTTGACAATTATTTATTGGGGTTACGATGATAAAACATGTCTTTTTAGCCATTTCCAACATGCATGTCGAATAGTAATCGATTTGAAAATTTTTGAAATTTTCGGTCAAAATGGCTCATTTCAATAGGTGTTGCATTCGAAACCGATAAATTTTGAGTTGAAAATTGAAATTTTTTAAATGGGGTGATAAGCGACGTACATATTGGAAATGACTAAAAATTGAGGGTTCACCATGTTAAGCCCTTCAAATAATATCCAAATCAAGTTAAAAAATATTTCATAACACGCTAAAACAATATCGTCTAAAATTAATTTTTAAATACATTTGACCATTATTTATAGGGGTTACGATGATAAAACATATCTTTTAAGCCATTTCCAACATGCATGTCGAATAGTAATCGATTTGAAATTTTTTGAAATTTTCATTTCAAAATGGTTCATTTCAATAGGTGTTGCCTTCGAAACCGACAAATTTTGAGTTGAAAATTGAAGTTTTTTAAATGGGCTGATATCGACGTGCATGTTGGGAATGACTAAAAGTTGAGATTTGACCATGTTAAGCCCTTCAAATAATAGCCAAATCAAGTTCAAAATTATTTCATAACACACTAAAACAATATCTTCTAAAATTGATTTTTAAATACAATTGACCATTATTTATAGGGGTTACCAAGATAAAACTTGACTTTTTAGCCATTTCCAACATCCATGCTGAATATTAATTGATTTGAAAATTTTCAAAATTTTCATGTCAAAATGGCTCATTTCAAAAGGTGTTGCATTCGAAACCGACAAATTTTGAGTTCAAAATTGAAAATTTTTAAATGGGCTGAAAAATAACGTGTACGTTGGAAATGACTAAAAATTGAGGGTTCACCATGTTAAGACCTTCGAATAATAGCCAAATCAAGTTAAAAAATATTTCATAACACGCTAAAACAATATCGTTTAAAATTGATTTTTAAATACATTTGACAATTATTTATTGGGGTTACGATGATAAAACATGTCTTTTTAGCCATTTCCAACATGCATGTCGAATAGTAATCGATTTGAAAATTTTTGAAATTTTCGAGGTCAAAATGGCTCATTTCAATAGGTGTTGCATTCGAAACCGATAAATTTTGAGTTGAAAATTGAAATTTTTTAAATGGGGTGATAAGCGACGTACATATTGGAAATGACTAAAAATTGAGGGTTCACCATGTTAAGCCCTTCAAATAATATCCAAATCAAGTTAAAAAATATTTCATAACACGCTAAAACAATATCGTCTAAAATTAATTTTTAAATACATTTGACCATTATTTATAGGGGTTACGATGATAAAACATATCTTTTAAGCCATTTCCAACATGCATGTCGAATAGTAATCGATTTGAAATTTTTTGAAATTTTCATTTCAAAATGGTTCATTTCAATAGGTGTTGCCTTCGAAACCGACAAATTTTGAGTTGAAAATTGAAGTTTTTTAAATGGGCTGATATCGACGTGCATGTTGGGAATGACTAAAAGTTGAGATTTGACCATGTTAAGCCCTTCAAATAATAGCCAAATCAAGTTCAAAATTATTTCATAACACACTAAAACAATATCTTCTAAAATTGATTTTTAAATACAATTGACCATTATTTATAGGGGTTACCAAGATAAAACTTGACTTTTTAGCCATTTCCAACATCCATGCTGAATATTAATTGATTTGAAAATTTTCAAAATTTTCATGTCAAAATGGCTCATTTCAAAAGGTGTTGCATTCGAAACCGACAAATTTTGAGTTCAAAATTGAAAATTTTTAAATGGGCTGAAAAATAACGTGTACGTTGGAAATGACTAAAAATTGAGGGTTCACCATGTTAAGACCTTCGAATAATAGCCAAATCAAGTTAAAAAATATTTCATAACACGCTAAAACAATATCGTTTAAAATTGATTTTTAAATACATTTGACAATTATTTATTGGGGTTACGATGATAAAACATGTCTTTGTAGCCATTTCCAACATGCTTGTCGAATAGTAATCGATTTGAAAAATTTTGAAATTTTCAGGTCAAAATGGCTCATTTCAATAGGTGTTGCATTCGAAACCGATAAATTTTGAGTTGAAAATTGAAATTTTTTAAATGGGGTGAT
The DNA here is from genome assembly GCA_030674075.2 of Linum usitatissimum. NCBI lineage: Eukaryota > Viridiplantae > Streptophyta > Magnoliopsida > Malpighiales > Linaceae > Linum > Linum usitatissimum. Next base: position 22,667 of record JAUJYP020000891.1, read on the forward strand.
AACTGACGTACATATTGGAAATGACTAAAAATTGAGGGTTCACCATGTTAAGCCCTTCAAATAATATCCAAATCAAGTTAAAAAATATTTCATAACACGCTAAAACAATATCGTCTAAAATTAATTTTTAAATACATTTGACCATTATTTATAGGGGTTACGATGATAAAACATATCTTTTAAGCCATTTCCAACATGCATGTCGAATAGTAATCGGTTTGAAATTTTTTGAAATTTTCATTTCAAAATGGTTCATTTCAATAGGTGTTGCCTTCGAAACCGACAAATTTTGAGTTGAAAATTGAAGTTTTTTAAATGGGCTGATATCTGACGTGCATGTTGGGAATGACTAAAAGTTGAGATTTGACCATGTTAAGCCCTTCAAATAATAGCCAAATCAAGTTCAAAATTATTTCATAACACACTAAAACAATATCTTCTAAAATTGATTTTTAAATACAATTGACCATTATTTATAGGGGTTACCAAGATAAAACTTGACTTTTTAGCCATTTCCAACATCCATGCTGAATATTAATTGATTTGAAAATTTTCAAAATTTTCATGTCAAAATGGCTCATTTCAAAAGGTGTTGCATTCGAAACCGACAAATTTTGAGTTCAAAATTGAAAATTTTTAAATGGGCTGAAAAATAACGTGTACGTTGGAAATGACTAAAAATTGAGGGTTCACCATGTTAAGACCTTCGAATAATAGCCAAATCAAGTTAAAAAATATTTCATAACACGCTAAAACAATATCGTTTAAAATTGATTTTTAAATACATTTGACAATTATTTATTGGGGTTACGATGATAAAACATGTCTTTTTAGCCATTTCCAACATGCATGTCGAATAGTAATCGATTTGAAAAATTTTGAAATTTTCAGGTCAAAATGGCTCATTTCAATAGGTGTTGCATTCGAAACCGATAAATTTTGAGTTGAAAATTGAAATTTTTTAAATGGGGTGATAACTGACGTACATATTGGAAATGACTAAAAATTGAGGGTTCACCATGTTAAGCCCTTCAAATAATATCCAAATCAAGTTAAAAAATATTTCATAACACGCTAAAACAATATCGTCTAAAATTAATTTTTAAATACATTTGACCATTATTTATAGGGGTTACGATGATAAAACATATCTTTTAAGCCATTTCCAACATGCATGTCGAATAGTAATCGGTTTGAAATTTTTTGAAATTTTCATTTCAAAATGGTTCATTTCAATAGGTGTTGCCTTCGAAACCGACAAATTTTGAGTTGAAAATTGAAGTTTTTTAAATGGGCTGATATCTGACGTGCATGTTGGGAATGACTAAAAGTTGAGATTTGACCATGTTAAGCCCTTCAAATAATAGCCAAATCAAGTTCAAAATTATTTCATAACACACTAAAACAATATCTTCTAAAATTGATTTTTAAATACAATTGACCATTATTTATAGGGGTTACCAAGATAAAACTTGACTTTTTAGCCATTTCCAACATCCATGCTGAATATTAATTGATTTGAAAATTTTCAAAATTTTCATGTCAAAATGGCTCATTTCAAAAGGTGTTGCATTCGAAACCGACAAATTTTGAGTTCAAAATTGAAAATTTTTAAATGGGCTGAAAAATAACGTGTACGTTGGAAATGACTAAAAATTGAGGGTTCACCATGTTAAGACCTTCGAATAATAGCCAAATCAAGTTAAAAAATATTTCATAACACGCTAAAACAATATCGTTTAAAATTGATTTTTAAATACATTTGACAATTATTTATTGGGGTTACGATGATAAAACATGTCTTTTTAGCCATTTCCAACATGCATGTCGAATAGTAATCGATTTGAAAATTTTTGAAATTTTCAGGTCAAAATGGCTCATTTCAATAGGTGTTGCATTCGAAACCGATAAATTTTGAGTTGAAAATTGAAATTTTATAAATGGGGTGATAAGCGACGTACATATTGGAAATGACTAAAAATTGAGGGTTCACCATGTTAAGCCCTTCAAATAATATCCAAATCAAGTTAAAAAATATTTCATAACACGCTAAAACAATATCGTCTAAAATTAATTTTTAAATACATTTGACCATTATTTATAGGGGTTACGATGATAAAACATATCTTTTAAGCCATTTCCAACATGCATGTCGAATAGTAATCGATTTGAAATTTTTTGAAATTTTCATTTCAAAATGGTTCATTTCAATAGGTGTTGCCTTCGAAACCGACAAATTTTGAGTTGAAAATTGAAGTTTTTTAAATGGGCTGATATCTGACGTGCATGTTGGGAATGACTAAAAGTTGAGATTTGACCATGTTAAGCCCTTCAAATAATAGCCAAATCAAGTTCAAAATTATTTCATAACACACTAAAACAATATCTTCTAAAATTGATTTTTAAATACAATTGACCATTATTTATAGGGGTTACCAAGATAAAACTTGACTTTTTAGCCATTTCCAACATCCATGCTGAATATTAATTGATTTGAAAATTTTCAAAATTTTCATGTCAAAATGGCTCATTTCAAAAGGTGTTGCATTCCAAACCGACAAATTTTGAGTTCAAAATTGAAAATTTTTAAATGGGCTGAAAAATAACGTGTACGTTGGAAATGACTAAAAATTGAGGGTTCACCATGTTAAGACCTTCGAATAATAGCCAAATCAAGTTAAAAAATATTTCATAACACGCTAAAACAATATCGTTTAAAATTGATTTTTAAATACATTTGACAATTATTTATTGGGGTTACGATGATAAAACATGTCTTTTTAGCCATTTCCAACATGCATGTCGAATAGTAATCGATTTGAAAATTTTTGAAATTTTCAGGTCAAAATGGCTCATTTCAATAGGTGTTGCATTCGAAACCGATAAATTTTGAGTTGAAAATTGAAATTTTTTAAATGGGGTGATAAGCGACGTACATATTGGAAATGACTAAAAATTGAGGGTTCACCATGTTAAGCCCTTCAAATAATATCCAAATCAAGTTAAAAAATATTTCATAACACGCTAAAACAATATCGTCTAAAATTAATTTTTAAATACATTTGACCATTATTTATAGGGGTTACGATGATAAAACATATCTTTTAAGCCATTTCCAACATGCATGTCGAATAGTAATCGATTTGAAATTTTTTGAAATTTTCATTTCAAAATGGTTCATTTCAATAGGTGTTGCCTTCGAAACCGACAAATTTTGAGTTGAAAATTGAAGTTTTTTAAATGGGCTGATATCGACGTGCATGTTGGGAATGACTAAAAGTTGAGATTTGACCATGTTAAGCCCTTCAAATAATAGCCAAATCAAGTTCAAAATTATTTCATAACACACTAAAACAATATCTTCTAAAATTGATTTTTAAATACAATTGACCATTATTTATAGGGGTTACCAAGATAAAACTTGACTTTTTAGCCATTTCCAACATCCATGCTGAATATTAATTGATTTGAAAATTTTCAAAATTTTCATGTCAAAATGGCTCATTTCAAAAGGTGTTGCATTCGAAACCGACAAATTTTGAGTTCAAAATTGAAAATTTTTAAATGGGCTGAAAAATAACGTGTACGTTGGAAATGACTAAAAATTGAGGGTTCACCATGTTAAGACCTTCGAATAATAGCCAAATCAAGTTAAAAAATATTTCATAACACGCTAAAACAATATCGTTTAAAATTGATTTTTAAATACATTTGACAATTATTTATTGGGGTTACGATGATAAAACATGTCTTTTTAGCCATTTCCAACATGCTTGTCGAATAGTAATCGATTTGAAAAATTTTTGAAATTTTCAGGTCAAAATGGCTCATTTCAATAGGTGTTGCATTCGAAACCGATAAATTTTGAGTTGAAAATTGAAATTTTTTAAATGGGGTGATAAGCGACGTACATATTGGAAATGACTAAAAATTGAGGGTTCACCATGTTAAGCCCTTCAAATAATATCCAAATCAAGTTAAAAAATATTTCATAACACGCTAAAACAATATCGTCTAAAATTAATTTTTAAATACATTTGACCATTATTTATAGGGGTTACGATGATAAAACATATCTTTTAAGCCATTTCCAACATGCATGTCGAATAGTAATCGATTTGAAATTTTTTGAAATTTTCATTTCAAAATGGTTCATTTCAATAGGTGTTGCCTTCGAAACCGACAAATTTTGAGTTGAAAATTGAAGTTTTTTAAATGGGCGATATCGACGTGCATGTTGGGAATGACTAAAAGTTGAGATTTGACCATGTTAAGCCCTTCAAATAATAGCCAAATCAAGTTCAAAATTATTTCATAACACACTAAAACAATATCTTCTAAAATTGATTTTTAAATACAATTGACCATTATTTATAGGGGTTACCAAGATAAAACTTGACTTTTTAGCCATTTCCAACATCCATGCTGAATATTAATTGATTTGAAAATTTTCAAAATTTTCATGTCAAAATGGCTCATTTCAAAAGGTGTTGCATTCGAAACCGACAAATTTTGAGTTCAAAATTGAAAATTTTTAAATGGGCTGAAAAATAACGTGTACGTTGGAAATGACTAAAAATTGAGGGTTCACCATGTTAAGACCTTCGAATAATAGCCAAATCAAGTTAAAAAATATTTCATAACACGCTAAAACAATATCGTTTAAAATTGATTTTTAAATACATTTGACAATTATTTATTGGGGTTACGATGATAAAACATGTCTTTTTAGCCATTTCCAACATGCATGTCGAATAGTAATCGATTTGAAAATTTTTGAAATTTTCAGGTCAAAATGGCTCATTTCAATAGGTGTTGCATTCGAAACCGATAAATTTTGAGTTGAAAATTGAAATTTTTTAAATGTGGTGATAACTGACGTACATATTGGAAATGACTAAAAATTGAGGGTTCACCATGTTAAGCCCTTCAAATAATATCCAAATCAAGTTAAAAAATATTTCATAACACGCTAAAACAATATCGTCTAAAATTAATTTTTAAATACATTTGACCATTATTTATAGGGGTTACGATGATAAAACATATCTTTTAAGCCATTTCCAACATGCATGTCGAATAGTAATCGATTTGAAATTTTTTGAAATTTTCATTTCAAAATGGTTCATTTCAATAGGTGTTGCCTTCGAAACCGACAAATTTTGAGTTGAAAATTGAAGTTTTTTAAATGGGCTGATATCGACGTGCATGTTGGGAATGACTAAAAGTTGAGATTTGACCATGTTAAGCCCTTCAAATAATAGCCAAATCAAGTTCAAAATTATTTCATAACACACTAAAACAATATCTTCTAAAATTGATTTTTAAATACAATTGACCATTATTTATAGGGGTTACCAAGATAAAACTTGACTTTTTAGCCATTTCCAACATCCATGCTGAATATTAATTGATTTGAAAATTTTCAAAATTTTCATGTCAAAATGGCTCATTTCAAAAGGTGTTGCATTCCAAACCGACAAATTTTGAGTTCAAAATTGAAAATTTTTAAATGGGCTGAAAAATAACGTGTACGTTGGAAATGACTAAAAATTGAGGGTTCACCATGTTAAGACCTTCGAATAATAGCCAAATCAAGTTAAAAAATATTTCATAACACGCTAAAACAATATCGTTTAAAATTGATTTTTAAATACATTTGACAATTATTTATTGGGGTTACGATGATAAAACATGTCTTTTTAGCCATTTCCAACATGCATGTCGAATAGTAATCGATTTGAAAATTTTTGAAATTTTCAGGTCAAAATGGCTCATTTCAATAGGTGTTGCATTCGAAACCGATAAATTTTGAGTTGAAAATTGAAATTTTTTAAATGTGGTGATAAATCGACGTACATATTGGAAATGACTAAAAATTGAGGGTTCACCATGTTAAGCCCTTCAAATAATATCCAAATCAAGTTAAAAAATATTTCATAACACGCTAAAACAATATCGTCTAAAATTAATTTTTAAATACATTTGACCATTATTTATAGGGGTTACGATGATAAAACATATCTTTTAAGCCATTTCCAACATGCATGTCGAATAGTAATCGATTTGAAATTTTTTGAAATTTTCATTTCAAAATGGTTCATTTCAATAGGTGTTGCCTTCGAAACCGACAAATTTTGAGTTGAAAATTGAAGTTTTTTAAATGGGCCGATATCGACGTGCATGTTGGGAATGACTAAAAGTTGAGATTTGACCATGTTAAGCCCTTCAAATAATAGCCAAATCAAGTTCAAAATTATTTCATAACACACTAAAACAATATCTTCTAAAATTGATTTTTAAATACAATTGACCATTATTTATAGGGGTTACCAAGATAAAACTTGACTTTTTAGCCATTTCCAACATCCATGCTGAATATTAATTGATTTGAAAATTTTCAAAATTTTCATGTCAAAATGGCTCATTTCAAAAGGTGTTGCATTCGAAACCGACAAATTTTGAGTTCAAAATTGAAAATTTTTAAATGGGCTGAAAAATAACGTGTACGTTGGAAATGACTAAAAATTGAGGGTTCACCATGTTAAGACCTTCGAATAATAGCCAAATCAAGTTAAAAAATATTTCATAACACGCTAAAACAATATCGTTTAAAATTGATTTTTAAATACATTTGACAATTATTTATTGGGGTTACGATGATAAAACATGTCTTTTTAGCCATTTCCAACATGCATGTCGAATAGTAATCGATTTGAAAATTTTTGAAATTTTCAGGTCAAAATGGCTCATTTCAATAGGTGTTGCATTCGAAACCGATAAATTTTGAGTTGAAAATTGAAATTTTTTAAATGTGGTGATAACTGACGTACATATTGGAAATGACTAAAAATTGAGGGTTCACCATGTTAAGCCCTTCAAATAATATCCAAATCAAGTTAAAAAATATTTCATAACACGCTAAAACAATATCGTCTAAAATTAATTTTTAAATACATTTGACCATTATTTATAGGGGTTACGATGATAAAACATATCTTTTAAGCCATTTCCAACATGCATGTCGAATAGTAATCGATTTGAAATTTTTTGAAATTTTCATTTCAAAATGGTTCATTTCAATAGGTGTTGCCTTCGAAACCGACAAATTTTGAGTTGAAAATTGAAGTTTTTTAAATGGGCCGATATCTGACGTGCATGTTGGGAATGACTAAAAGTTGAGATTTGACCATGTTAAGCCCTTCAAATAATAGCCAAATCAAGTTCAAAATTATTTCATAACACACTAAAACAATATCTTCTAAAATTGATTTTTAAATACAATTGACCATTATTTATAGGGGTTACCAAGATAAAACTTGACTTTTTAGCCATTTCCAACATCCATGCTGAATATTAATTGATTTGAAAATTTTCAAAATTTTCATGTCAAAATGGCTCATTTCAAAAGGTGTTGCATTCGAAACCGACAAATTTTGAGTTCAAAATTGAAAATTTTTAAATGGGCTGAAAAATAACGTGTACGTTGGAAATGACTAAAAATTGAGGGTTCACCATGTTAAGACCTTCGAATAATAGCCAAATCAAGTTAAAAAATATTTCATAACACGCTAAAACAATATCGTTTAAAATTGATTTTTAAATACATTTGACAATTATTTATTGGGGTTACGATGATAAAACATGTCTTTTTAGCCATTTCCAACATGCATGTCGAATAGTAATCGATTTGAAAATTTTTGAAATTTTCGTGTCAAAATGGCTCATTTCAATAGGTGTTGCATTCGAAACCGATAAATTTTGAGTTGAAAATTGAAATTTTTTAAATGGGGTGATAAATCGACGTACATATTGGAAATGACTAAAAATTGAGGGTTCACCATGTTAAGCCCTTCAAATAATATCCAAATCAAGTTAAAAAATATTTCATAACACGCTAAAACAATATCGTCTAAAATTAATTTTTAAATACATTTGACCATTATTTATAGGGGTTACGATGATAAAACATATCTTTTAAGCCATTTCCAACATGCATGTCGAATAGTAATCGATTTGAAATTTTTTGAAATTTTCATTTCAAAATGGTTCATTTCAATAGGTGTTGCCTTCGAAACCGACAAATTTTGAGTTGAAAATTGAAGTTTTTTAAATGGGCCGATATCGACGTGCATGTTGGGAATGACTAAAAGTTGAGATTTGACCATGTTAAGCCCTTCAAATAATAGCCAAATCAAGTTCAAAATTATTTCATAACACACTAAAACAATATCTTCTAAAATTGATTTTTAAATACAATTGACCATTATTTATAGGGGTTACCAAGATAAAACTTGACTTTTTAGCCATTTCCAACATCCATGCTGAATATTAATTGATTTGAAAATTTTCAAAATTTTCATGTCAAAATGGCTCATTTCAAAAGGTGTTGCATTCGAAACCGACAAATTTTGAGTTCAAAATTGAAAATTTTTAAATGGGCTGAAAAATAACGTGTACGTTGGAAATGACTAAAAATTGAGGGTTCACCATGTTAAGACCTTCGAATAATAGCCAAATCAAGTTAAAAAATATTTCATAACACGCTAAAACAATATCGTTTAAAATTGATTTTTAAATACATTTGACAATTATTTATTGGGGTTACGATGATAAAACATGTCTTTTTAGCCATTTCCAACATGCATGTCGAATAGTAATCGATTTGAAAATTTTTGAAATTTTCAGGTCAAAATGGCTCATTTCAATAGGTGTTGCATTCGAAACCGATAAATTTTGAGTTGAAAATTGAAATTTTATAAATGTGGTGATAACTGACGTACATATTGGAAATGACTAAAAATTGAGGGTTCACCATGTTAAGCCCTTCAAATAATATCCAAATCAAGTTAAAAAATATTTCATAACACGCTAAAACAATATCGTCTAAAATTAATTTTTAAATACATTTGACCATTATTTATAGGGGTTACGATGATAAAACATATCTTTTAAGCCATTTCCAACATGCATGTCGAATAGTAATCGATTTGAAATTTTTTGAAATTTTCATTTCAAAATGGTTCATTTCAATAGGTGTTGCCTTCGAAACCGACAAATTTTGAGTTGAAAATTGAAGTTTTTTAAATGGGCCGATATCTGACGTGCATGTTGGGAATGACTAAAAGTTGAGATTTGACCATGTTAAGCCCTTCAAATAATAGCCAAATCAAGTTCAAAATTATTTCATAACACACTAAAACAATATCTTCTAAAATTGATTTTTAAATACAATTGACCATTATTTATAGGGGTTACCAAGATAAAACTTGACTTTTTAGCCATTTCCAACATCCATGCTGAATATTAATTGATTTGAAAATTTTCAAAATTTTCATGTCAAAATGGCTCATTTCAAAAGGTGTTGCATTCGAAACCGACAAATTTTGAGTTCAAAATTGAAAATTTTTAAATGGGCTGAAAAATAACGTGTACGTTGGAAATGACTAAAAATTGAGGGTTCACCATGTTAAGACCTTCGAATAATAGCCAAATCAAGTTAAAAAATATTTCATAACACGCTAAAACAATATCGTTTAAAATTGATTTTTAAATACATTTGACAATTATTTATTGGGGTTACGATGATAAAACATGTCTTTTTAGCCATTTCCAACATGCATGTCGAATAGTAATCGATTTGAAAATTTTTGAAATTTTCAGGTCAAAATGGCTCATTTCAATAGGTGTTGCATTCGAAACCGATAAATTTTGAGTTGAAAATTGAAATTTTATAAATGTGGTGATAACTGACGTACATATTGGAAATGACTAAAAATTGAGGGTTCACCATGTTAAGCCCTTCAAATAATATCCAAATCAAGTTAAAAAATATTTCATAACACGCTAAAACAATATCGTCTAAAATTAATTTTTAAATACATTTGACCATTATTTATAGGGGTTACGATGATAAAACATATCTTTTAAGCCATTTCCAACATGCATGTCGAATAGTAATCGATTTGAAATTTTTTGAAATTTTCATTTCAAAATGGTTCATTTCAATAGGTGTTGCCTTCGAAACCGACAAATTTTGAGTTGAAAATTGAAGTTTTTTAAATGGGCCGATATCGACGTGCATGTTGGGAATGACTAAAAGTTGAGATTTGACCATGTTAAGCCCTTCAAATAATAGCCAAATCAAGTTCAAAATTATTTCATAACACACTAAAACAATATCTTCTAAAATTGATTTTTAAATACAATTGACCATTATTTATAGGGGTTACCAAGATAAAACTTGACTTTTTAGCCATTTCCAACATCCATGCTGAATATTAATTGATTTGAAAATTTTCAAAATTTTCATGTCAAAATGGCTCATTTCAAAAGGTGTTGCATTCCAAACCGACAAATTTTGAGTTCAAAATTGAAAATTTTTAAATGGGCTGAAAAATAACGTGTACGTTGGAAATGACTAAAAATTGAGGGTTCACCATGTTAAGACCTTCGAATAATAGCCAAATCAAGTTAAAAAATATTTCATAACACGCTAAAACAATATCGTTTAAAATTGATTTTTAAATACATTTGACAATTATTTATTGGGGTTACGATGATAAAACATGTCTTTTTAGCCATTTCCAACATGCATGTCGAATAGTAATCGATTTGAAAATTTTTGAAATTTTCAGGTCAAAATGGCTCATTTCAATAGGTGTTGCATTCGAAACCGATAAATTTTGAGTTGAAAATTGAAATTTTTTAAATGTGGTGATAACTGACGTACATATTGGAAATGACTAAAAATTGAGGGTTCACCATGTTAAGCCCTTCAAATAATATCCAAATCAAGTTAAAAAATATTTCATAACACGCTAAAACAATATCGTCTAAAATTAATTTTTAAATACATTTGACCATTATTTATAGGGGTTACGATGATAAAACATATCTTTTAAGCCATTTCCAACATGCATGTCGAATAGTAATCGATTTGAAATTTTTTGAAATTTTCATTTCAAAATGGTTCATTTCAATAGGTGTTGCCTTCGAAACCGACAAATTTTGAGTTGAAAATTGAAGTTTTTTAAATGGGCCGATATCTGACGTGCATGTTGGGAATGACTAAAAGTTGAGATTTGACCATGTTAAGCCCTTCAAATAATAGCCAAATCAAGTTCAAAATTATTTCATAACACACTAAAACAATATCTTCTAAAATTGATTTTTAAATACAATTGACCATTATTTATAGGGGTTACCAAGATAAAACTTGACTTTTTAGCCATTTCCAACATCCATGCTGAATATTAATTGATTTGAAAATTTTCAAAATTTTCATGTCAAAATGGCTCATTTCAAAAGGTGTTGCATTCGAAACCGACAAATTTTGAGTTCAAAATTGAAAATTTTTAAATGGGCTGAAAAATAACGTGTACGTTGGAAATGACTAAAAATTGAGGGTTCACCATGTTAAGACCTTCGAATAATAGCCAAATCAAGTTAAAAAATATTTCATAACACGCTAAAACAATATCGTTTAAAATTGATTTTTAAATACATTTGACAATTATTTATTGGGGTTACGATGATAAAACATGTCTTTTTAGCCATTTCCAACATGCATGTCGAATAGTAATCGATTTGAAAATTTTTGAAATTTTCAGGTCAAAATGGCTCATTTCAATAGGTGTTGCATTCGAAACCGATAAATTTTGAGTTGAAAATTGAAATTTTTTAAATGTGGTGATAACTGACGTACATATTGGAAATGACTAAAAATTGAGGGTTCACCATGTTAAGCCCTTCAAATAATATCCAAATCAAGTTAAAAAATATTTCATAACACGCTAAAACAATATCGTCTAAAATTAATTTTTAAATACATTTGACCATTATTTATAGGGGTTACGATGATAAAACATATCTTTTAAGCCATTTCCAACATGCATGTCGAATAGTAATCGATTTGAAATTTTTTGAAATTTTCATTTCAAAATGGTTCATTTCAATAGGTGTTGCCTTCGAAACCGACAAATTTTGAGTTGAAAATTGAAGTTTTTTAAATGGGCCGATATCGACGTGCATGTTGGGAATGACTAAAAGTTGAGATTTGACCATGTTAAGCCCTTCAAATAATAGCCAAATCAAGTTCAAAATTATTTCATAACACACTAAAACAATATCTTCTAAAATTGATTTTTAAATACAATTGACCATTATTTATAGGGGTTACCAAGATAAAACTTGACTTTTTAGCCATTTCCAACATCCATGCTGAATATTAATTGATTTGAAAATTTTCAAAATTTTCATGTCAAAATGGCTCATTTCAAAAGGTGTTGCATTCGAAACCGACAAATTTTGAGTTCAAAATTGAAAATTTTTAAGTGGGTTGAAAAATAACGTGTACGTTGGAAATGACTAAAAATTGAGGGTTCACCATGTTAAGACCTTCGAATAATAGCCAAATCAAGTTAAAAAATATTTCATAACACGCTAAAACAATATCGTTTAAAATTGATTTTTAAATACATTTGACAATTATTTATTGGGGTTACGATGATAAAACATGTCTTTTTAGCCATTTCCAACATGCATGTCGAATAGTAATCGATTTGAAATTTTTTGAAATTTTCATTTCAAAATGGTTCATTTCAATAGGTGTTGCCTTCGAAACCGACAAATTTTGAGTTGAAAATTGAAGTTTTTTAAATGGGCTGATATCTGACGTGCATGTTGGGAATGACTAAAAGTTGAGATTTGACCATGTTAAGCCCTTCAAATAATAGCCAAATCAAGTTCAAAATTATTTCATAACACACTAAAACAATATCTTCTAAAATTGATTTTTAAATACAATTGACCATTATTTATAGGGGTTACCAAGATAAAACTTGACTTTTTAGCCATTTCCAACATCCATGCCGAATATTAATTGATTTGAAAATTTTCAAAATTTTCATGTCAAAATGGCTCATTTCAAAAGGTGTTGCATTCGAAACCGACAAATTTTGAGTTCAAAATTGAAAATTTTTAAATGGGCTGAAAAATAACGTGTACGTTGGAAATGACTAAAAATTGAGGGTTCACCATGTTAAGACCTTCGAATAATAGCCAAATCAAGTTAAAAAATATTTCATAACACGCTAAAACAATATCGTTTAAAATTGATTTTTAAATACATTTGACAATTATTTATTGGGGTTACGATGATAAAACATGTCTTTTTAGCCATTTCCAACATGCATGTCGAATAGTAATCGATTTGAAAATTTTTGAAATTTTCGTGTCAAAATGGCTCATTTCAATAGGTGTTGCATTCGAAACCGATAAATTTTGAGTTGAAAATTGAAATTTTTTAAATGGGGTGATAAGCGACGTACATATTGGAAATGACTAAAAATTGAGGGTTCACCATGTTAAGCCCTTCAAATAATATCCAAATCAAGTTAAAAAATATTTCATAACACGCTAAAACAATATCGTCTAAAATTAATTTTTAAATACATTTGACCATTATTTATAGGGGTTACGATGATAAAACATATCTTTTAAGCCATTTCCAACATGCATGTCGAATAGTAATCGATTTGAAATTTTTTGAAATTTTCATTTCAAAATGGTTCATTTCAATAGGTGTTGCCTTCGAAACCGACAAATTTTGAGTTGAAAATTGAAGTTTTTTAAATGGGCCGATATCGACGTGCATGTTGGGAATGACTAAAAGTTGAGATTTGACCATGTTAAGCCCTTCAAATAATAGCCAAATCAAGTTCAAAATTATTTCATAACACACTAAAACAATATCTTCTAAAATTGATTTTTAAATACAATTGACCATTATTTATAGGGGTTACCAAGATAAAACTTGACTTTTTAGCCATTTCCAACATCCATGCTGAATATTAATTGATTTGAAAATTTTCAAAATTTTCATGTCAAAATGGCTCATTTCAAAAGGTGTTGCATTCGAAACCGACAAATTTTGAGTTCAAAATTGAAAATTTTTAAATGGGCTGAAAAATAACGTGTACGTTGGAAATGACTAAAAATTGAGGGTTCACCATGTTAAGACCTTCGAATAATAGCCAAATCAAGTTAAAAAATATTTCATAACACGCTAAAACAATATCGTTTAAAATTGATTTTTAAATACATTTGACAATTATTTATTGGGGTTACGATGATAAAACATGTCTTTTTAGCCATTTCCAACATGCATGTCGAATAGTAATCGATTTGAAAATTTTTGAAATTTTCAGGTCAAAATGGCTCATTTCAATAGGTGTTGCATTCGAAACCGATAAATTTTGAGTTGAAAATTGAAATTTTTTAAATGGGGTGATAAGCGACGTACATATTGGAAATGACTAAAAATTGAGGGTTCACCATGTTAAGCCCTTCAAATAATATCCAAATCAAGTTAAAAAATATTTCATAACACGCTAAAACAATATCGTCTAAAATTAATTTTTAAATACATTTGACCATTATTTATAGGGGTTACGATGATAAAACATATCTTTTAAGCCATTTCCAACATGCATGTCGAATAGTAATCGGTTTGAAATTTTTTGAAATTTTCATTTCAAAATGGTTCATTTCAATAGGTGTTGCCTTCGAAACCGACAAATTTTGAGTTGAAAATTGAAGTTTTTTAAATGGGCTGATATCTGACGTGCATGTTGGGAATGACTAAAAGTTGAGATTTGACCATGTTAAGCCCTTCAAATAATAGCCAAATCAAGTTCAAAATTATTTCATAACACACTAAAACAATATCTTCTAAAATTGATTTTTAAATACAATTGACCATTATTTATAGGGGTTACCAAGATAAAACTTGACTTTTTAGCCATTTCCAACATCCATGCTGAATATTAATTGATTTGAAAATTTTCAAAATTTTCATGTCAAAATGGCTCATTTCAAAAGGTGTTGCATTCGAAACCGACAAATTTTGAGTTCAAAATTGAAAATTTTTAAATGGGCTGAAAAATAACGTGTACGTTGGAAATGACTAAAAATTGAGGGTTCACCATGTTAAGACCTTCGAATAATAGCCAAATCAAGTTAAAAAATATTTCATAACACGCTAAAACAATATCGTTTAAAATTGATTTTTAAATACATTTGACAATTATTTATTGGGGTTACGATGATAAAACATGTCTTTTTAGCCATTTCCAACATGCATGTCGAATAGTAATCGATTTGAAAATTTTTGAAATTTTCAGGTCAAAATGGCTCATTTCAATAGGTGTTGCATTCGAAACCGATAAATTTTGAGTTGAAAATTGAAATTTTATAAATGTGGTGATAACTGACGTACATATTGGAAATGACTAAAAATTGAGGGTTCACCATGTTAAGCCCTTCAAATAATATCCAAATCAAGTTAAAAAATATTTCATAACACGCTAAAACAATATCGTCTAAAATTAATTTTTAAATACATTTGACCATTATTTATAGGGGTTACGATGATAAAACATATCTTTTAAGCCATTTCCAACATGCATGTCGAATAGTAATCGATTTGAAATTTTTTGAAATTTTCATTTCAAAATGGTTCATTTCAATAGGTGTTGCCTTCGAAACCGACAAATTTTGAGTTGAAAATTGAAGTTTTTTAAATGGGCCGATATCTGACGTGCATGTTGGGAATGACTAAAAGTTGAGATTTGACCATGTTAAGCCCTTCAAATAATAGCCAAATCAAGTTCAAAATTATTTCATAACACACTAAAACAATATCTTCTAAAATTGATTTTTAAATACAATTGACCATTATTTATAGGGGTTACCAAGATAAAACTTGACTTTTTAGCCATTTCCAACATCCATGCTGAATATTAATTGATTTGAAAATTTTCAAAATTTTCATGTCAAAATGGCTCATTTCAAAAGGTGTTGCATTCGAAACCGACAAATTTTGAGTTCAAAATTGAAAATTTTTAAATGGGCTGAAAAATAACGTGTACGTTGGAAATGACTAAAAATTGAGGGTTCACCATGTTAAGACCTTCGAATAATAGCCAAATCAAGTTAAAAAATATTTCATAACACGCTAAAACAATATCGTTTAAAATTGATTTTTAAATACATTTGACAATTATTTATTGGGGTTACGATGATAAAACATGTCTTTTTAGCCATTTCCAACATGCATGTCGAATAGTAATCGATTTGAAAATTTTTGAAATTTTCGGGTCAAAATGGCTCATTTCAATAGGTGTTGCATTCGAAACCGATAAATTTTGAGTTGAAAATTGAAATTTTTTAAATGGGGTGATAATCGACGTACATATTGGAAATGACTAAAAATTGAGGGTTCACCATGTTAAGCCCTTCAAATAATATCCAAATCAAGTTAAAAAATATTTCATAACACGCTAAAACAATATCGTCTAAAATTAATTTTTAAATACATTTGACCATTATTTATAGGGGTTACGATGATAAAACATATCTTTTAAGCCATTTCCAACATGCATGTCGAATAGTAATCGATTTGAAATTTTTTGAAATTTTCATTTCAAAATGGTTCATTTCAATAGGTGTTGCCTTCGAAACCGACAAATTTTGAGTTGAAAATTGAAGTTTTTTAAATGGGCCGATATCGACGTGCATGTTGGGAATGACTAAAAGTTGAGATTTGACCATGTTAAGCCCTTCAAATAATAGCCAAATCAAGTTCAAAATTATTTCATAACACACTAAAACAATATCTTCTAAAATTGATTTTTAAATACAATTGACCATTATTTATAGGGGTTACCAAGATAAAACTTGACTTTTTAGCCATTTCCAACATCCATGCTGAATATTAATTGATTTGAAAATTTTCAAAATTTTCATGTCAAAATGGCTCATTTCAAAAGGTGTTGCATTCGAAACCGACAAATTTTGAGTTCAAAATTGAAAATTTTTAAATGGGCTGAAAAATAACGTGTACGTTGGAAATGACTAAAAATTGAGGGTTCACCATGTTAAGACCTTCGAATAATAGCCAAATCAAGTTAAAAAATATTTCATAACACGCTAAAACAATATCGTTTAAAATTGATTTTTAAATACATTTGACAATTATTTATTGGGGTTACGATGATAAAACATGTCTTTTTAGCCATTTCCAACATGCATGTCGAATAGTAATCGATTTGAAAAATTTTTGAAATTTTCAGGTCAAAATGGCTCATTTCAATAGGTGTTGCATTCGAAACCGATAAATTTTGAGTTGAAAATTGAAATTTTTTAAATGGGGTGATAAGCGACGTACATATTGGAAATGACTAAAAATTGAGGGTTCACCATGTTAAGCCCTTCAAATAATATCCAAATCAAGTTAAAAAATATTTCATAACACGCTAAAACAATATCGTCTAAAATTAATTTTTAAATACATTTGACCATTATTTATAGGGGTTACGATGATAAAACATATCTTTTAAGCCATTTCCAACATGCATGTCGAATAGTAATCGATTTGAAATTTTTTGAAATTTTCATTTCAAAATGGTTCATTTCAATAGGTGTTGCCTTCGAAACCGACAAATTTTGAGTTGAAAATTGAAGTTTTTTAAATGGGCTGATATCGACGTGCATGTTGGGAATGACTAAAAGTTGAGATTTGACCATGTTAAGCCCTTCAAATAATAGCCAAATCAAGTTCAAAATTATTTCATAACACACTAAAACAATATCTTCTAAAATTGATTTTTAAATACAATTGACCATTATTTATAGGGGTTACCAAGATAAAACTTGACTTTTTAGCCATTTCCAACATCCATGCTGAATATTAATTGATTTGAAAATTTTCAAAATTTTCATGTCAAAATGGCTCATTTCAAAAGGTGTTGCATTCGAAACCGACAAATTTTGAGTTCAAAATTGAAAATTTTTAAATGGGCTGAAAAATAACGTGTACGTTGGAAATGACTAAAAATTGAGGGTTCACCATGTTAAGACCTTCGAATAATAGCCAAATCAAGTTAAAAAATATTTCATAACACGCTAAAACAATATCGTTTAAAATTGATTTTTAAATACATTTGACAATTATTTATTGGGGTTACGATGATAAAACATGTCTTTTTAGCCATTTCCAACATGCATGTCGAATAGTAATCGATTTGAAAATTTTTGAAATTTTCAGGTCAAAATGGCTCATTTCAATAGGTGTTGCATTCGAAACCGATAAATTTTGAGTTGAAAATTGAAATTTTTTAAATGTGGTGATAACTGACGTACATATTGGAAATGACTAAAAATTGAGGGTTCACCATGTTAAGCCCTTCAAATAATATCCAAATCAAGTTAAAAAATATTTCATAACACGCTAAAACAATATCGTCTAAAATTAATTTTTAAATACATTTGACCATTATTTATAGGGGTTACGATGATAAAACATATCTTTTAAGCCATTTCCAACATGCATGTCGAATAGTAATCGATTTGAAATTTTTTGAAATTTTCATTTCAAAATGGTTCATTTCAATAGGTGTTGCCTTCGAAACCGACAAATTTTGAGTTGAAAATTGAAGTTTTTTAAATGGGCCGATATCGACGTGCATGTTGGGAATGACTAAAAGTTGAGATTTGACCATGTTAAGCCCTTCAAATAATAGCCAAATCAAGTTCAAAATTATTTCATAACACACTAAAACAATATCTTCTAAAATTGATTTTTAAATACAATTGACCATTATTTATAGGGGTTACCATGATAAAACTTGACTTTTTAGCCATTTCCAACATCCATGCTGAATATTAATTGATTTGAAAATTTTCAAAATTTTCATGTCAAAATGGCTCATTTCAAAAGGTGTTGCATTCGAAACCGACAAATTTTGAGTTCAAAATTCAAAATTTTTAAATGGGCCGATAAATAACGTGTACGTTGGAAATGACTAAAAATTGAGGGTTCACCATGTTAAGACCTTCGAATAATAGCCAAATCAAGTTAAAAAATATTTCATAACACGCTAAAACAATATCGTTTAAAATTGATTTTTAAATACATTTGACAATTATTTATTGGGGTTACGATGATAAAACATGTCTTTTTAGCCATTTCCAACATGCATGTCGAATAGTAATCGATTTGAAAATTTTTGAAATTTTCAGGTCAAAATGGCTCATTTCAATAGGTGTTGCATTCGAAACCGATAAATTTTGAGTTGAAAATTGAAATTTTTTAAATGGGGTGATAATCGACGTACATATTGGAAATGACTAAAAATTGAGGGTTCACCATGTTAAGCCCTTCAAATAATATCCAAATCAAGTTAAAAAATATTTCATAACACGCTAAAACAATATCGTCTAAAATTAATTTTTAAATACATTTGACCATTATTTATAGGGGTTACGATGATAAAACATATCTTTTAAGCCATTTCCAACATGCATGTCGAATAGTAATCGATTTGAAATTTTTTGAAATTTTCATTTCAAAATGGTTCATTTCAATAGGTGTTGCCTTCGAAACCGACAAATTTTGAGTTGAAAATTGAAGTTTTTTAAATGGGCCGATATCGACGTGCATGTTGGGAATGACTAAAAGTTGAGATTTGACCATGTTAAGCCCTTCAAATAATAGCCAAATCAAGTTCAAAATTATTTCATAACACACTAAAACAATATCTTCTAAAATTGATTTTTAAATACAATTGACCATTATTTATAGGGGTTACCAAGATAAAACTTGACTTTTTAGCCATTTCCAACATCCATGCTGAATATTAATTGATTTGAAAATTTTCAAAATTTTCATGTCAAAATGGCTCATTTCAAAAGGTGTTGCATTCGAAACCGACAAATTTTGAGTTCAAAATTGAAAATTTTTAAATGGGCTGAAAAATAACGTGTACGTTGGAAATGACTAAAAATTGAGGGTTCACCATGTTAAGACCTTCGAATAATAGCCAAATCAAGTTAAAAAATATTTCATAACACGCTAAAACAATATCGTTTAAAATTGATTTTTAAATACATTTGACAATTATTTATTGGGGTTACGATGATAAAACATGTCTTTTTAGCCATTTCCAACATGCATGTCGAATAGTAATCGATTTGAAAATTTTTGAAATTTTCAGGTCAAAATGGCTCATTTCAATAGGTGTTGCATTCGAAACCGATAAATTTTGAGTTGAAAATTGAAATTTTTTAAATGTGGTGATAAGCGACGTACATATTGGAAATGACTAAAAATTGAGGGTTCACCATGTTAAGCCCTTCAAATAATATCCAAATCAAGTTAAAAAATATTTCATAACACGCTAAAACAATATCGTCTAAAATTAATTTTTAAATACATTTGACCATTATTTATAGGGGTTACGATGATAAAACATATCTTTTAAGCCATTTCCAACATGCATGTCGAATAGTAATCGGTTTGAAATTTTTTGAAATTTTCATTTCAAAATGGTTCATTTCAATAGGTGTTGCCTTCGAAACCGACAAATTTTGAGTTGAAAATTGAAGTTTTTTAAATGGGCCGATATCGACGTGCATGTTGGGAATGACTAAAAGTTGAGATTTGACCATGTTAAGCCCTTCAAATAATAGCCAAATCAAGTTCAAAATTATTTCATAACACACTAAAACAATATCTTCTAAAATTGATTTTTAAATACAATTGACCATTATTTATAGGGGTTACCAAGATAAAACTTGACTTTTTAGCCATTTCCAACATCCATGCTGAATATTAATTGATTTGAAAATTTTCAAAATTTTCATGTCAAAATGGCTCATTTCAAAAGGTGTTGCATTCGAAACCGACAAATTTTGAGTTCAAAATTGAAAATTTTTAAATGGGCTGAAAAATAACGTGTACGTTGGAAATGACTAAAAATTGAGGGTTCACCATGTTAAGACCTTCGAATAATAGCCAAATCAAGTTAAAAAATATTTCATAACACGCTAAAACAATATCGTTTAAAATTGATTTTTAAATACATTTGACAATTATTTATTGGGGTTACGATGATAAAACATGTCTTTTTAGCCATTTCCAACATGCATGTCGAATAGTAATCGATTTGAAAATTTTTTGAAATTTTCAGGTCAAAATGGCTCATTTCAATAGGTGTTGCATTCGAAACCGATAAATTTTGAGTTGAAAATTGAAATTTTTTAAATGGGGTGATAACTGACGTACATATTGGAAATGACTAAAAATTGAGGGTTCACCATGTTAAGCCCTTCAAATAATATCCAAATCAAGTTAAAAAATATTTCATAACACGCTAAAACAATATCGTCTAAAATTAATTTTTAAATACATTTGACCATTATTTATAGGGGTTACGA
>JAUJYP020000892.1:0-44071 GCA_030674075.2 Linum usitatissimum
CTTATAATGATAGAAGGACGTCCGTAGCTTGGATCAATGAAGGTAAATTCATCCTCGGAGAATTGGCGATCCAATGAGTGGCACATATGCTACACGACGACATCGAGTCCGACCTCGGTACCAGCATTAATATCACGGTCGCATCCAAGAATCATGATTTCCAAGATCGAGAGTTCGGGCCAACCGTGCCCGCTCTATCTTTGGAGCAGAGTTGTGGAATGATGATAAGAGACATGTATTTGAGTTTAGAACCCTTCGGAGCACAATTGGATGCAAAGGTGCGAAGTTACTCCAAATTGGGTTCATCGGTTTCGATGGATCGCACCCAATCGCACTCTGGCCCAAATGAGAAGACTTTACCCACACCATCCCCGGACGTGGTGCTTAATGGGCTATTTGAAGATCAGCAAGGTCGATGGAAGCAGGGAGAAACGAGTTTCGGAACAATGCCCACATGTGGACTCGTTACGGTGATGTCGGTGCCACCGAAACAAGGCCTCTCATACACTTCCGAGCCTTGTTGATTTTAGATCTAATTTTGTGGAATAAAGGATCCAACTCAAGCATTTTCTAGAGGCTATCTCTTATAAGGATAGAAGGACGTCCCTAGCTTGGATCAATGAAGGTAAATTCATCCTCGGAGAATTGGCGATCCAATGAGTGGCATAGATGCTACACGACGACATCGAGTCCGACCTCGGTACCAAGCATTAACATCACGGTCGCATCCAAGAATCATGATTTCCAAGATCGAGAGTTCGGGCCAACCGTGCCCGCTCTATCTTTGGAGCAGAGTTGTGGAATGATGATAAGAGACATGTATTTGAGTTTAGAACCCTTCGGAGCACAATTGCATGCATAGGTGCAAAGTTACTCCAAATTGGGTTCATCGGTTTCGATGGATCGCACCCAATCGCACTCTGGCCCAAATGAGAATACTTTACCCACACCATCCCCGGACGTGGTGCTTAATGGGCTATTTGAAGATCAGCAAGGTCGATGGAAGCAGGGAGAAACGAGTTTCGGAACAATGCCCACATGTGGACTCGTTACGGTGATGTCGGTGCCACCGAAACAAGGCCTCTCATACACTTCCGAGCCTTGTTGATTTTAGATCTAATTTTGTGGAATAAAGGATCCAACTCAAGCATTTTCTAGAGGCTATCTCTTATAAGGATAGAAGGACGTCCCTAGCTTGGATCAATGAAGGTAAATTCATCCTCGGAGAATTGGCGATCCAATGAGTGGCACATATGCTACACGACGACATCGAGTCCGACCTCGGTACAAAGCATTAACATCACGGTCGCATCCAAGAATCATGATTTCCAAGATCGAGAGTTCGGGCCAACCGTGCCCGCTCTATCTTTGGAGCAGAGTTGTGGAATGATGATAAGAGACATGTATTTGAGTTTAGAACCCTTCGGAGCACAATTGGATGCAAAGGTGCGAAGTTACTCCAAATTGGGTTCATCGGTTTCGATGGATCGCACCCAATCGCACTCTGGCCCAAATGAGAATACTTTACCCACACCATCCCCGGACGTGGTGCTTAATGGGCTATTTGAAGATCAGCAAGGTCGATGGAAGCAGGGAGAAACGAGTTTCGGAACAATGCCCACATGTGGACTCGTTACGGTGATGTCGGTGCCACCGAAACAAGGCCTCTCATACACTTCCGAGCCTTGTTGATTTTAGATCTAATTTTGTGGAATAAAGGATCCAACTCAAGCATTTTCTAGAGGCTATCTCTTATAAGGATAGAAGGACGTCCCTAGCTTGGATCAATGAAGGTAAATTCATCCTCGGAGAATTGGCGATCCAATGAGTGGCACAGATGCTACACGACGACATCGAGTCCGAGCACGCATTAACATCACGGCCGCATCCAAGAATCATGATTTCCAAGATCGAGAGTTCGGGCCAACCGTGCCCGCTCTATCTTTGGAGCAGAGTTGTGGAATGATGATAAGAGACATGTATTTGAGTTTAGAACCCTTCGGAGCACAATTGGATGCAAAGGTGCGAAGTTACTCCAAATTGGGTTCATCGGTTTCGATGGATCGCACCCAATCGCACTCTGGCCCAAATGAGAAGACTTTACCCACACCATCCCCGGACGTGGTGCTTAATGGGCTATTTGAAGATCAGCAAGGTCGATGGAAGCAGGGAGAAACGAGTTTCGGAACAATGCCCACATGTGGACTCGTTACGGTGATGCCGGTGCCACCGAAACAAGGCCTCTCATACACTTCCGAGCCTTGTTGATTTTAGATCTAATTTTGTGGAATAAAGGATCCAACTCAAGCATTTTCTAGAGGCTATCTCTTATAAGGATAGAAGGACGTCCCTAGCTTGGATCAATGAAGGTAAATTCATCCTCGGAGAATTGGCGATCCAATGAGTGGCACAGATGCTACACGACGACATCGAGTCCGACCTCGGTACCAACATTAACATCACGGTCGCATCCAAGAATCATGATTTCCAAGATCGAGAGTTCGGGCCAACCGTGCCCGCTCTATCTTTGGAGCAGAGTTGTGGAATGATGATAAGAGACATGTATTTGAGTTTAGAACCCTTCGGAGCACAATTGGATGCAAAGGTGCGAAGTTACTCCAAATTGGGTTCATCGGTTTCGATGGATCGCACCCAATCGCACTCGGCCCAAATGAGAAGACTTTACCCACACCATCCCCGGACGTGGTGCTTAATGGGCTATTTGAAGATCAGCAAGGTCGATGGAAGCAGGGAGAAACGAGTTTCGGAACAATGCCCACATGTGGACTCGTTACGGTGATGCCGGTGCCACCGAAACAAGGCCTCTCATACACTTCCGAGCCTTGTTGATTTTAGATCTAATTTTGTGGAATAAAGGATCCAACTCAAGCATTTTCTAGAGGCTATCTCTTATAAGGATAGAAGGACGTCCCTAGCTTGGATCAATGAAGGTAAATTCATCCTCGGAGAATTGGCGATCCAATGAGTGGCACAGATGCTACACGACGACATCGAGTCCGACCTCGGTACCAAAGCATTAACATCACTGGCCGCATCCAAGAATCATGATTTCCAAGATCGAGAGTTCGGGCCAACCGTGCCCGCTCTATCTTTGGAGCAGAGTTGTGGAATGATTATAAGAGACATGTATTTGAGTTTAGAACCCTTCGGAGCACAATTGGATGCGAAGGTGCGAAGTTACTCCAAATTGGGTTCATCGGTTTCGATGGATCGCACCCAATCGCACTCGGCCCAAATGAGAAGACTTTACCCACACCATCCCCGGACGTGGTGCTTAATGGGCTATTTGAAGATCAGCAAGGTCGATGGAAGCAGGGAGAAACGAGTTTCGGAACAATGCCCACATGTGGACTCGTTACGGTGATGCCGGTGCCACCGAAACAAGGCCTCTCATACACTTCCGAGCCTTGTTGATTTTAGATCTAATTTTGTGGAATAAAGGATCCAACTCAAGCATTTTCTAGAGGCTATCTCTTATAAGGATAGAAGGACGTCCCTAGCTTGGATCAATGAAGGTAAATTCATCCTCGGAGAATTGGCGATCCAATGAGTGGCACAGATGCTACACGACGACATCGAGTCCGACCTCGGTACCAAAGATTAACATCACGGCCGCATCCAAGAATCATGATTTCCAAGATCGAGAGTTCGGGCCAACCGTGCCCGCTCTATCTTTGGAGCAGAGTTGTGGAATGATGATAAGAGACATGTATTTGAGTTTAGAACCCTTCGGAGCACAATTGGATGCAAAGGTGCGAAGTTACTCCAAATTGGGTTCATCGGTTTCGATGGATCGCACCCAATCGCACTCGGCCCAAATGAGAATACTTTACCCACACCATCCCCGGACGTGGTGCTTAATGGGCTATTTGAAGATCAGCAAGGTCGATGGAAGCAGGGAGAAACGAGTTTCGGAACAATGCCCACATGTGGACTCGTTACGGTGATGCCGGTGCCACCGAAACAAGGCCTCTCATACACTTCCGAGCCTTGTTGATTTTAGATCTAATTTTGTGGAATAAAGGATCCAACTCAAGCATTTTCTAGAGGCTATCTCTTATAAGGATAGAAGGACGTCCCTAGCTTGGATCAATGAAGGTAAATTCATCCTCGGAGAATTGGCGATCCAATGAGTGGCACGTATGCTACACGACGACATCGAGTCCGACCTCGGTACCAAAGCATTAACATCACGGCCGCATCCAAGAATCATGATTTCCAAGATCGAGAGTTCGGCCAACCGTGCCCGCTCTATCTTTGGAGCAGAGTTGTGGAATGATGATAAGAGACATGTATTTGAGTTTAGAACCCTTCGGAGCACAATTGGATGCGAAGGTGCGAAGTTACTCCAAATTGGGTTCATCGGTTTCGATGGATCGCACCCAATCGCACTCGGCCCAAATGAGAAGACTTTACCCACACCATCCCCGGACGTGGTGCTTAATGGGCTATTTGAAGATCAGCAAGGTCGATGGAAGCAGGAGAAACGAGTTTCGGAACAATGCCCACATGTGGACTCGTTACGGTGATGCCGGTGCCACCGAAACAAGGCCTCTCATACACTTCCGAGCCTTGTTGATTTTAGATCTAATTTTGTGGAATAAAGGATCCAACTCAAGCATTTTCTAGAGGCTATCTCTTATAAGGATAGAAGGACGTCCCTAGCTTGGATCAATGAAGGTAAATTCATCCTCGGAGAATTGGCGATCCAATGAGTGGCACGTAT
Source organism: Linum usitatissimum (assembly GCA_030674075.2). Classification (NCBI taxonomy): domain Eukaryota; kingdom Viridiplantae; phylum Streptophyta; class Magnoliopsida; order Malpighiales; family Linaceae; genus Linum; species Linum usitatissimum. The sequence goes on from JAUJYP020000892.1 coordinate 4,748, forward strand.
GCTACACGACGACATCGAGTCCGACCTCGGTACAAAGCATTAACATCACGGCCGCATCCAAGAATCATGATTTCCAAGATCGAGAGTTCGGGCCAACCGTGCCCGCTCTATCTTTGGAGCAGAGTTGTGGAATGATGATAAGAGACATGTATTTGAGTTTAGAACCCTTCGGAGCACAATTGGATGCGAAGGTGCGAAGTTACTCCAAATTGGGTTCATCGGTTTCGATGGATCGCACCCAATCGCACTCGGCCCAAATGAGAATACTTTACCCACACCATCCCCGGACGTGGTGCTTAATGGGCTATTTGAAGATCAGCAAGGTCGATGGAAGCAGGAGAAACGAGTTTCGGAACAATGCCCACATGTGGACTCGTTACGGTGATGCCGGTGCCACCGAAACAAGGCCTCTCATACACTTCCGAGCCTTGTTGATTTTAGATCTAATTTTGTGGAATAAAGGATCCAACTCAAGCATTTTCTAGAGGCTATCTCTTATAAGGATAGAAGGACGTCCCTAGCTTGGATCAATGAAGGTAAATTCATCCTCGGAGAATTGGCGATCCAATGAGTGGCACAGATGCTACACGACGACATCGAGTCCGACCTCGGTACCAAGCATTAACATCATGGTCGCATCCAAGAATCATGATTTCCAAGATCGAGAGTTCGGGCCAACCGTGCCCGCTCTATCTTTGGAGCAGAGTTGTGGAATGATGATAAGAGACATGTATTTGAGTTTAGAACCCTTCGGGGCACAATTGGATGCAAAGGTGCGAAGTTACTCCAAATTGGGTTCATCGGTTTCGATGGATCGCACCCAATCGCACTCTGGCCAAAATGAGAATACTTTACCCACACCATCCCCGGACGTGGTGCTTAATGGGCTATTTGAAGATCAGCAAGGTCGATGGAAGCAGGGAGAAACGAGTTTCGGAACAATGCCCACATGTGGACTCGTTACGGTGATGCCGGTGCCACCGAAACAAGGCCTCTCATACACTTCCGAGCCTTGTTGATTTTAGATCTAATTTTGTGGAATAAAGGATCCAACTCAAGCATTTTCTAGAGGCTATCTCTTATAAGGATAGAAGGACGTCCCTAGCTTGGATCAATGAAGGTAAATTCATCCTCGGAGAATTGGCGATCCAATGAGTGGCACAGATGCTACACGACGACATCGAGTCCGACCTCGGTACCAAAGCATTAACATCACTGGCCGCATCCAAGAATCATGATTTCCAAGATCGAGAGTTCGGCCAACCGTGCCCGCTCTATCTTTGGAGCAGAGTTGTGGAATGATGATAAGAGACATGTATTTGAGTTTAGAACCCTTCGGAGCACAATTGGATGCGAAGGTGCGAAGTTACTCCAAATTGGGTTCATCGGTTTCGATGGATCGCACCCAATCGCACTCGGCCCAAATGAGAATACTTTACCCACACCATCCCCGGACGTGGTGCTTAATGGGCTATTTGAAGATCAGCAAGGTCGATGGAAGCAGGGAGAAACGAGTTTCGGAACAATGCCCACATGTGGACTCGTTACGGTGATGCCGGTGCCACCGAAACAAGGCCTCTCATACACTTCCGAGCCTTGTTGATTTTAGATCTAATTTTGTGGAATAAAGGATCCAACTCAAGCATTTTCTAGAGGCTATCTCTTATAAGGATAGAAGGACGTCCCTAGCTTGGATCAATGAAGGTAAATTCATCCTCGGAGAATTGGCGATCCAATGAGTGGCACAGATGCTACACGACGACATCGAGTCCGACCTCGGTACCAAAGCATTAACATCACTGGTCGCATCCAAGAATCATGATTTCCAAGATCGAGAGTTCGGGCCAACTGTGCCCGCTCTATCTTTGGAGCAGAGTTGTGGAATGATGATAAGAGACATGTATTTGAGTTTAGAACCCTTCGGGGCACAATTGGATGCAAAGGTGCGAAGTTACTCCAAATTGGGTTCATCGGTTTCGATGGATCGCACCCAATCGCACTCTGGCCCAAATGAGAATACTTTACCCACACCATCCCCGGACGTGGTGCTTAATGGGCTATTTGAAGATCAGCAAGGTCGATGGAAGCAGGGAGAAACGAGTTTCGGAACAATGCCCACATGTGGACTCGTTACGGTGATGCCGGTGCCACCGAAACAAGGCCTCTCATACACTTCCGAGCCTTGTTGATTTTAGATCTAATTTTGTGGAATAAAGGATCCAACTCAAGCATTTTCTAGAGGCTATCTCTTATAAGGATAGAAGGACGTCCCTAGCTTGGATCAATGAAGGTAAATTCATCCTCGGAGAATTGGCGATCCAATGAGTGGCACAGATGCTACACGACGACATCGAGTCCGACCTCGGTACCAAGCATTAACATCACGGCCGCATCCAAGAATCATGATTTCCAAGATCGAGAGTTCGGGCCAACCGTGCCCGCTCTATCTTTGGAGCAGAGTTGTGGAATGATGATAAGAGACATGTATTTGAGTTTAGAACCCTTCGGAGCACAATTGGATGCAAAGGTGCGAAGTTACTCCAAATTGGGTTCATCGGTTTCGATGGATCGCACCCAATCGCACTCTGGCCCAAATGAGAATACTTTACCCACACCATCCCCGGACGTGGTGCTTAATGGGCTATTTGAAGATCAGCAAGGTCGATGGAAGCAGGGAGAAACGAGTTTCGGAACAATGCCCACATGTGGACTCGTTACGGTGATGCCGGTGCCACCGAAACAAGGCCTCTCATACACTTCCGAGCCTTGTTGATTTTAGATCTAATTTTGTGGAATAAAGGATCCAACTCAAGCATTTTCTAGAGGCTATCTCTTATAAGGATAGAAGGACGTCCCTAGCTTGGATCAATGAAGGTAAATTCATCCTCGGAGAATTGGCGATCCAATGAGTGGCACAGATGCTACACGACGACATCGAGTCCGACCTCGGTATCAAAGATTAACATCACGGCCGCATCCAAGAATCATGATTTCCAAGATCGAGAGTTCGGGCCAACCGTGCCCGCTCTATCTTTGGAGCAGAGTTGTGGAATGATGATAAGAGACATGTATTTGAGTTTAGAACCCTTCGGAGCACAATTGGATGCAAAGGTGCGAAGTTACTCCAAATTGGGTTCATCGGTTTCGATGGATCGCACCCAATCGCACTCGGCCCAAATGAGAATACTTTACCCACACCATCCCCGGACGTGGTGCTTAATGGGCTATTTGAAGATCAGCAAGGTCGATGGAAGCAGGAGAAACGAGTTTCGGAACAATGCCCACATGTGGACTCGTTACGGTGATGCCGGTGCCACCGAAACAAGGCCTCTCATACACTTCCGAGCCTTGTTGATTTTAGATCTAATTTTGTGGAATAAAGGATCCAACTCAAGCATTTTCTAGAGGCTATCTCTTATAAGGATAGAAGGACGTCCCTAGCTTGGATCAATGAAGGTAAATTCATCCTCGGAGAATTGGCGATCCAATGAGTGGCACAGATGCTACACGACGACATCGAGTCCGACCTCGGTACCAAAGCATTAACATCACGGCCGCATCCAAGAATCATGATTTCCAAGATCGAGAGTTCGGGCCAACCGTGCCCGCTCTATCTTTGGAGCAGAGTTGTGGAATGATGATAAGAGACATGTATTTGAGTTTAGAACCCTTCGGGGCACAATTGGATGCAAAGGTGCGAAGTTACTCCAAATTGGGTTCATCGGTTTCGATGGATCGCACCCAATCGCACTCTGGCCAAAATGAGAATACTTTACCCACACCATCCCCGGACGTGGTGCTTAATGGGCTATTTGAAGATCAGCAAGGTCGATGGAAGCAGGGAGAAACGAGTTTCGGAACAATGCCCACATGTGGACTCGTTACGGTGATGCCGGTGCCACCGAAACAAGGCCTCTCATACACTTCCGAGCCTTGTTGATTTTAGATCTAATTTTGTGGAATAAAGGATCCAACTCAAGCATTTTCTAGAGGCTATCTCTTATAAGGATAGAAGGACGTCCCTAGCTTGGATCAATGAAGGTAAATTCATCCTCGGAGAATTGGCGATCCAATGAGTGGCATAGATGCTACCCGACGACATCGAGTCCGACCTCGGTACCAAAGCATTAACATCACGGTCGCATCCAAGAATCATGATTTCCAAGATCGAGAGTTCGGGCCAACCGTGCCCGCTCTATCTTTGGAGCAGAGTTGTGGAATGATGATAAGAGACATGTATTTGAGTTTAGAACCCTTCGGAGCACAATTGCATGCATAGGTGCAAAGTTACTCCAAATTGGGTTCATCGGTTTCGATGGATCGCACCCAATCGCACTCTGGCCCAAATGAGAATACTTTACCCACACCATCCCCGGACGTGGTGCTTAATGGGCTATTTGAAGATCAGCAAGGTCGATGGAAGCAGGGAGAAACGAGTTTCGGAACAATGCCCACATGTGGACTCGTTACGGTGATGCCGGTGCCACCGAAACAAGGCCTCTCATACACTTCCGAGCCTTGTTGATTTTAGATCTAATTTTGTGGAATAAAGGATCCAACTCAAGCATTTTCTAGAGGCTATCTCTTATAAGGATAGAAGGACGTCCCTAGCTTGGATCAATGAAGGTAAATTCATCCTCGGAGAATTGGCGATCCAATGAGTGGCACAGATGCTACACGACGACATCGAGTCCGACCTCGGTACTCAAAGCATTAACATCACGGTCGCATCCAAGAATCATGATTTCCAAGATCGAGAGTTCGGGCCAACTGTGCCCGCTCTATCTTTGGAGCAGAGTTGTGGAATGATGATAAGAGACATGTATTTGAGTTTAGAACCCTTCGGAGCACAATTGGATGCCAAGGTGCGAAGTTACTCCAAATTGGGTTCATCGGTTTCGATGGATCGCACCCAATCGCACTCTGGCCCAAATGAGAAGACTTTACCCACACCATCCCCGGACGTGGTGCTTAATGGGCTATTTGAAGATCAGCAAGGTCGATGGAAGCAGGGAGAAACGAGTTTCTCGTTACGTTGATGCCGGTGCCACCGAAACAAGGTGTCGGAGATTTCACTCAACAATGGGTATCGGAAAGGAGGTTCCTTTCCTAGAAACAAAACCTTGTTGACAGAACACAAAATCATTTGTGTTCCCAGGAAGTAGGGGAGTCAAACGGACTACTTAAATCCCTACAACCTTAGGAATCATTTCTTTATAATACCCAAGTTGAGAACTTCGTGCACAACAATGTTCCGGAGAACTTAGGGGATCTTGGATCATGACGGAATCGTGGATACCACTTTCCGAAAAGAGTATTTCGACCCTTATAAGCCTTGGGTTACACGAAATCTCTCTCGACGATAAGTCCATCACCACTTTTATTCTTAGGCTCAAGAGATAAGAGTAAAACCTTGAGAACCTTTGAGAAAGGATTACTCCACCACTTTAATGACCAAAGTGCCTACATGTCTTGAATGCTTTGTGTGGTGTATGGAGAATGCATATAGCATTGGTATCTCCTTTCTCCAACCCACTCCACCCCTATTTATACTAGGGTGGTCGTCCATATTCACCCCTTCATGAAGAGGTGTGTCCATCCAAACAAAAAGGGAGGGAAAAAGGTATTGTTTGACCATTTTTGGATGGTGTCTTTTGATTCAAATCAAAAGATAACTAATCCTTTTGGAGGGAAAAGGAGGGTGACGACCCATAGGGATATAACCATCCTTATCCACTCAAATTTGAACTCAAATAGGAGTGGGAATGGCGCCACATCAGGTGGGAAGACTAGCTTCCACCTACACTTCTCACTACCTCACTTTAGCTCCCGAAACCGTGTCACTACCTTCCGAGCTCAACTTGAGCTTGGTATTCTTTAGTGACACTCTCCTAACTCATTTCCAACTTAGCTCAAAGTGTTTTGAGCTAATGTTAACAAGAGTTAGATAGGATAATCATGAGTTAAGCCATGATTAGCCGAGGTAGAGCCATCACTACCACAAGGTAAGTGTTGCTACTACTTGTACCTAATCATAAGCTTCTCAAACCTAATTAGAGCTACTTAATGATTGTAATAACAATCCTTAAGTCACCATGAGCTACTCATAGCTTAAATGAATAATCATAAAGCTACTATCACATAGCTTTGAGCTACACTTAGGTGCGTTAAGCCATCATGAGCTAACTCTAGCTACCGTGAGACATTCTAGCTACTTTGAGCTAACTTTGAATTACTTCTAGCTCTGTTGAGCTAGTACCAAGTAATCAAGTTCCTCCTCCATGCTTATTCAAGCTTCATTGAGCTACTTATCAAGTACTCAAACCCATAACATTACAACATAATGTTATGAACATCCAAAACCGAGTTTAGGCAACTAAAGTTACTAAATCTCCCAATGTTACTTTTGATCTAAGTAAGATTGAACCATGTTACTTTAAGTCCAAGTAACATCCAATAATGTTACTTTAAGTCCAAGTAACATAATATCCAACATTCCTCCCCTATTTTAGTGAAGTCTCCGAGTCCACTAAAATACCGGTTTTAAATCTTTCAATTCAAAACTCACGCATCAATGAAAATGTCACGAAGATTTTTTTTATCTAGTACACTACACATTCCAAAATACTCGAATATAGGGGTGTCACTAAGGATTGAACCCGTCTACTCATTTGAGTACTTGAAGATAATGTACACATGAGCTTTTAATTTCTCAAAGTTATCCTGACACTATTAACCGCCTTGTGTCCCAATCCTTCTCACAAGCGTACACGAAACCAAGTCCAAGTTTCTTGAAGCGGCTACACTTCATGCTCGCATAGGTTAATTCCTTCATCGTGTACATGCATCACACTTTCTCAAGGAATCAATTAAGAAGTTAACACTTCAACCTCTCTCTCTTGCATGTTCCGAGCACATACCTTGGGATGAGACAAACATGTGCTCCAAATTCTAAGAATGGGCTTTCCACATTGAATTCAGCCTCTAACATTGTATTAGAGGGGAATTGGGTGTCCCACGATTAGAAATTTAATTTGGACTTTAAACCATCCCCATCACTCGACTTATGAACCAAGTCCCTAATAAATCACTCCGTCAAGTGATTCATTAAAAGTGAAAAACTCCAAAATTATTCCATCTTCATGAGTCTATCCATCCTTATGTTTAAACCAACATCTTAATGTAATAACTCATTTAATTTCATCACGAGTCTACCCACCCTTACGTTAAATCCACGTCTTGGTGTAATGACTCATTTACACACTTTAGTTACTAAACCATAACCAAAGTAAACCTTTAACAATCCAAGTTTATTTCATCTCACGAGTTAAACCATTAACCATGTTATGCCAAACGTCCGGTTATCATAACTCGTCTTCATACGTTAATCATAACCATAATCAAAGTATGAAAAACCTTTTGTGAAATTAACTCAAGGGAAACCTTGTAGATCAAGCCTTAGTCATTCCATCATCACATGACATGACTAATATCACTACAAACTTCAACATCATTGTTGAACTTGTGATGTTATAACTACATCTTCCTTTTCCATGAACTCTCATGAAAAAGCTACATGACATCTTATAGCACTTGTTTCATTATGCCAACTTGTGATGTAAGTTTCCATCTTCCTCCACCATTAAATCTCATGGAGAAACTCTCCTAGCATTTGTCTCATTGTGTCTCAAAGGTATCTATCTATACCTCTAAACAATTCCGACTTCCATGCTAGTCAAACATCCCACTATTAGTTGTATATAAACCGAATGTTTCGAGACATCAATATTATTAATACCATAATAATATTACACATACTAATTTCCTTAGTACATCTTTTCATAGTAACCATACTTAATAAGTATGCTATCCACACAAATATCCAAAAGTGGACGTGTTTCAATCATCCTTAAGTCTATAAGGATCTTTCAAAAAGTAACACACTTTTCCCATCAACTTATTTTTCAAAATTGATGAACTTGAATCTAATGAATCTCCCGTATCTTTCTTATTTTCCAGAAGTATTCATCTAAGGAAAGCTCCTCCTTTGGTCTATCCTCTTCCTTTCATCCTTATAACATCCCTTCCTAAAACTCAACAAAGTTGTAGGATAAATACTCTTTTCGATTGTTGGAGATTTCACTCAACAATGGGAATCGGAAAGAAGGTTCCTTTCCTAGAAACAAAACCTTGTTGACAGAACACAAAATCATTTGTGTTCCCAGTGAAGTAGGGGAGTCAAAAGGACTACTTAAATCCCTACAACCTTAGGAATCATTTCTTTATAATACCCAAGTTGAGAACTTCGTGCACAACAATGTTCCGCAGAACTTAGGGGGATCTTGGATCATGACGGAATCGTGGATACCACTTTCCGAAAAGAGTATTTCGACCCTTATAAGCCTTGGGTTACACGAAATCTCTCCCGACGATAAGTCCATCACCACTTTTATTCTTAGGCTCAAGAGATAAGAGTAAAACCTTGAGAACCTTTGGAGAAAGATTACTCCACCACTTTAATGACCAAAGTGCCTACATGTCTTGAATGCTTTGTGTGGTGTATGGAGAATGTATATAGCATTGGTCTCTCCTTTCTCCAACCCACTCCACCCCTATTTATACTAGGGTGGTCGTCCATATTCACCCCTTCATGAAGAGGTGTGTCCATCCAAACAAAAAGGGAGGGAAAAAGGTGTTGTTTGACCATTTTTGGATGGTGTCTTTTGATTCAAATCAAAAGATAACTAATCCTTTTGGAGGGAAAAGGAGGGTGACGACCCATAGGGATATAACCATCCTTATCCACTCAAATTTGAACTCAAATAGGAGTGGGAATGGCGCCACATCAGGTGGGAAGACTAGCTTCCACCTACACTTCTCACTAGCTCACTTTAGCTCCCGAAACCGTGTCACTACCTCTCGAGCTCAACTTGAGCTTGGTATTCTTTAGTGACACTCTCCTAACTCATTTCCAACTTAGCTCAAAGTGTTTTGAGCTAATGTTAACTAGAGTTAGATAGGATAATCATGAGTTAAGCCATGATTAGCCGAGGTAGAGCCATCACTACCACAAGGTAAGTGTTGCTACTACTCGTACCTAATCATAAGCTTCTCAAACCTAATTAGAGCTACTTAATGATTGTAATAACAATCCTTAAGTCACCATGAGCTACTCATAGCTTAAATGAATAATCATAAAGCTACTATCACATAGCTTTGAGCTACACTTAGGTGCGTTAAGCCATCATGAGCTAACTCTAGCTACTGTGAGACATTCTAGCTACTTTGAGCTAACTTTGAATTACTTCTAGTTCTGTTGAGCTAGTACCAAGTAATCAAGTTCCCCCTCCTTTTTTATTCTAACTTCATTGTGCGTTATTTATAAAATACTAAAACACAAAAAATTAAAATATATTGTTTTAAAAACACAAAACCGAGTTTGGGCAACTAAAAATTTTATATCTCCCCAAATACTTTTATCCAAGTAAGATTGAACCATGTTACTTTTAAGAAAAATCAAATAATTTTTTAGAAAAAATTAGCCTCTCATACACTTCCGAGCCTTGTTGATTTTAGATCTAATTTTGTGGAATAAAGGATCCAACTCAAGCATTTTCTAGAGGCTATCTCTTATAAGGATAGAAGGACGTCCCTAGCTTGGATCAATGAAGGTAAATTCATCCTTGGAGAATTGGCGATCCAATGAGTGGCACAGATGCTACACGACGACATCGAGTCCGACCCTCGGTACCAAAGCATTAACATCACGGTCGCATCCAAGAATCATGATTTCAAAGATCGAGAGTTCGGCCAACTGTGCCCGCTCTATCTTTGGAGCAGAGTTGTGGAATGATGATAAGAGACATGTATTTGAGTTTAGAACCCTTCAGAGCACAATTGGATGCGAAGGTACGAAGTTACTCCAAATTGGATTCATCGGTTTCGATGGATCGCACCCAATCGCACTCTGGCCCAAATGAGAATACTTTACCCACACCATCCCCGGACGTGGTGCTTAATGGGCTATTTGAAGATCAGCAAGGTCGATGGAAGCAGGGAGAAACGAGTTTCGGAACAATGCCCACATGTGGACTCGTTACGGTGATGCCGGTGCCACCGAAACAAGGCCTCTCATACACTTCCGAGCCTTGTTGATTTTAGATCTAATTTTGTGGAATAAAGGATCCAACTCAAGAATTTTCTAGAGGCTATCTCTTATAAGGATAGAAGGACGTCCCTAGCTTGGATCAATGAAGGTAAATTCATCCTTGGAGAATTGGCGATCCAATGAGTGGCACATATGCTACACGGCGACATCGAGTCCGACCTCGGTACCAAGCATTAACATCACGGCCGCATCCAAGAATCATGATTTCCAAGATCGAGAGTTCGGCCAACCGTGCCCGCTCTATCTTTGGAGCAGAGTTGTGGAATGATGATAAGAGACATGTATTTGAGTTTAGAACCCTTCGGAGCACAATTGGATGCGAAGGTGCGAAGTTACTCCAAATTGGGTTCATCGGTTTCGATGGATCGCACCCAATCGCACTCGGCCCAAATGAGAAGACTTTACCCACACCATCCCCGGACGTGGTGCTTAATGGGCTATTTGAAGATCAGCAAGGTCGATGGAAGCAGGGAGAAACGAGTTTCGGAACAATGCCCACATGTGGACTCGTTACGGTGATGCCGGTGCCACCGAAACAAGGCCTCTCATACACTTCCGAGCCTTGTTGATTTTAGATCTAATTTTGTGGAATAAAGGATCCAACTCAAGAATTTTCTAGAGGCTATCTCTTATAAGGATAGAAGGACGTCCCTAGCTTGGATCAATGAAGGTAAATTCATCCTCGGAGAATTGGCGATCCAATGAGTGGCACATATGCTACACGACGACATCGAGTCCGACCTCGGTACCAGCATTAACATCACGGTCGCATCCAAGAATCATGATTTCCAAGATCGAGAGTTCGGGCCAACCGTGCCCGCTCTATCTTTGGAGCAGAGTTGTGGAATGATGATAAGAGACATGTATTTGAGTTTAGAACCCTTCGGAGCACAATTGGATGCGAAGGTGCGAAGTTACTCCAAATTGGGTTCATCGGTTTCGATGGATCGCACCCAATCGCACTCGGCCCAAATGAGAAGACTTTACCCACACCATCCCCGGACGTGGTGCTTAATGGGCTATTTGAAGATCAGCAAGGTCGATGGAAGCAGGAGAAACGAGTTTCGGAACAATGCCCACATGTGGACTCGTTACGGTGATGCCGGTGCCACCGAAACAAGGCCTCTCATACACTTCCGAGCCTTGTTGATTTTAGATCTAATTTTGTGGAATAAAGGATCCAACTCAAGCATTTTCTAGAGGCTATCTCTTATAAGGATAGAAGGACGTCCCTAGCTTGGATCAATGAAGGTAAATTCATCCTCGGAGAATTGGCGATCCAATGAGTGGCACAGATGCTACACGACGACATCGAGTCCGACCTCGGTACCAAAGATTAACATCACGGTCGCATCCAAGAATCATGATTTCCAAGATCGAGAGTTCGGCCAACCGTGCCCGCTCTATCTTTGGAGCAGAGTTGTGGAATGATGATAAGAGACATGTATTTGAGTTTAGAACCCTTCGGAGCACAATTGGATGCGAAGGTGCGAAGTTACTCCAAATTGGGTTCATCGGTTTCGATGGATCGCACCCAATCGCACTCGGCCCAAATGAGAATACTTTACCCACACCATCCCCGGACGTGGTGCTTAATGGGCTATTTGAAGATCAGCAAGGTCGATGGAAGCTGTGGAGAAACGAGTTTCGGAACAATGCCCACATGTGGACTCGTTACGGTGATGCCGGTGCCACCGAAACAAGGCCTCTCATACACTTCCGAGCCTTGTTGATTTTAGATCTAATTTTGTGGAATAAAGGATCCAACTCAAGCATTTTCTAGAGGCTATCTCTTATAAGGATAGAAGGACGTCCCTAGCTTGGATCAATGAAGGTAAATTCATCCTCGGAGAATTGGCGATCCAATGAGTGGCACGTATGCTACACGACGACATCGAGTCCGACCTCGGTACCAAGCATTAACATCACGGTCGCATCCAAGAATCATGATTTCCAAGATCGAGAGTTCGGGCCAACCGTGCCCGCTCTATCTTTGGAGCAGAGTTGTGGAATGATGATAAGAGACATGTATTTGAGTTTAGAACCCTTCGGAGCACAATTGGATGCGAAGGTGCGAAGTTACTCCAAATTGGGTTCATCGGTTTCGATGGATCGCACCCAATCGCACTCGGCCCAAATGAGAAGACTTTACCCACACCATCCCCGGACGTGGTGCTTAATGGGCTATTTGAAGATCAGCAAGGTCGATGGAAGCAGGGAGAAACGAGTTTCGGAACAATGCCCACATGTGGACTCGTTACGGTGATGCCGGTGCCACCGAAACAAGGCCTCTCATACACTTCCGAGCCTTGTTGATTTTAGATCTAATTTTGTGGAATAAAGGATCCAACTCAAGCATTTTCTAGAGGCTATCTCTTATAAGGATAGAAGGACGTCCCTAGCTTGGATCAATGAAGGTAAATTCATCCTTGGAGAATTGGCGATCCAATGAGTGGCACGTATGCTACACGACGACATCGAGTCCGACCTCGGTACCAAGCATTAACATCACGGTCGCATCCAAGAATCATGATTTCCAAGATCGAGAGTTCGGGCCAACCGTGCCCGCTCTATCTTTGGAGCAGAGTTGTGGAATGATGATAAGAGACATGTATTTGAGTTTAGAACCCTTCGGAGCACAATTGGATGCGAAGGTGCGAAGTTACTCCAAATTGGGTTCATCGGTTTCGATGGATCGCACCCAATCGCACTCGGCCCAAATGAGAATACTTTACCCACACCATCCCCGGACGTGGTGCTTAATGGGCTATTTGAAGATCAGCAAGGTCGATGGAAGCAGGGAGAAACGAGTTTCGGAACAATGCCCACATGTGGACTCGTTACGGTGATGCCGGTGCCACCGAAACAAGGCCTCTCATACACTTCCGAGCCTTGTTGATTTTAGATCTAATTTTGTGGAATAAAGGATCCAACTCAAGCATTTTCTAGAGGCTATCTCTTATAAGGATAGAAGGACGTCCCTAGCTTGGATCAATGAAGGTAAATTCATCCTCGGAGAATTGGCGATCCAATGAGTGGCACGTATGCTACACGACGACATCGAGTCCGACCTCGGTAAGCATTAACATCACGGTCGCATCCAAGAATCATGATTTCCAAGATCGAGAGTTCGGGCCAACCGTGCCCGCTCTATCTTTGGAGCAGAGTTGTGGAATGATGATAAGAGACATGTATTTGAGTTTAGAACCCTTCGGAGCACAATTGGATGCGAAGGTGCGAAGTTACTCCAAATTGGGTTCATCGGTTTCGATGGATCGCACCCAATCGCACTCGGCCCAAATGAGAAGACTTTACCCACACCATCCCCGGACGTGGTGCTTAATGGGCTATTTGAAGATCAGCAAGGTCGATGGAAGCAGGGAGAAACGAGTTTCGGAACAATGCCCACATGTGGACTCGTTACGGTGATGCCGGTGCCACCGAAACAAGGCCTCTCATACACTTCCGAGCCTTGTTGATTTTAGATCTAATTTTGTGGAATAAAGGATCCAACTCAAGCATTTTCTAGAGGCTATCTCTTATAAGGATAGAAGGACGTCCCTAGCTTGGATCAATGAAGGTAAATTCATCCTCGGAGAATTGGCGATCCAATGAGTGGCACACGTATGCTACACGACGACATCGAGTCCGACCCTCGGTACCAAGCATTAACATCACGGTCGCATCCAAGAATCATGATTTCCAAGATCGAGAGTTCGGGCCAACCGTGCCCGCTCTATCTTTGGAGCAGAGTTGTGGAATGATGATAAGAGACATGTATTTGAGTTTAGAACCCTTCGGAGCACAATTGGATGCGAAGGTGCGAAGTTACTCCAAATTGGGTTCATCGGTTTCGATGGATCGCACCCAATCGCACTCGGCCCAAATGAGAAGACTTTACCCACACCATCCCCGGACGTGGTGCTTAATGGGCTATTTGAAGATCAGCAAGGTCGATGGAAGCAGGGAGAAACGAGTTTCGGAACAATGCCCACATGTGGACTCGTTACGGTGATGCCGGTGCCACCGAAACAAGGCCTCTCATACACTTCCGAGCCTTGTTGATTTTAGATCTAATTTTGTGGAATAAAGGATCCAACTCAAGCATTTTCTAGAGGCTATCTCTTATAAGGATAGAAGGACGTCCCTAGCTTGGATCAATGAAGGTAAATTCATCCTCGGAGAATTGGCGATCCAATGAGTGGCACAGATGCTACACGACGACATCGAGTCCGACCTCGGTACCAAAGCATTAACATCACGGTCGCATCCAAGAATCATGATTTCCAAGATCGAGAGTTCGGGCCAACCGTGCCCGCTCTATCTTTGGAGCAGAGTTGTGGAATGATGATAAGAGACATGTATTTGAGTTTAGAACCCTTCGGAGCACAATTGGATGCGAAGGTGCGAAGTTACTCCAAATTGGGTTCATCGGTTTCGATGGATCGCACCCAATCGCACTCGGCCCAAATGAGAAGACTTTACCCACACCATCCCCGGACGTGGTGCTTAATGGGCTATTTGAAGATCAGCAAGGTCGATGGAAGCAGGGAGAAACGAGTTTCGGAACAATGCCCACATGTGGACTCGTTACGGTGATGCCGGTGCCACCGAAACAAGGCCTCTCATACACTTCCGAGCCTTGTTGATTTTAGATCTAATTTTGTGGAATAAAGGATCCAACTCAAGAATTTTCTAGAGGCTATCTCTTATAAGGATAGAAGGACGTCCCTAGCTTGGATCAATGAAGGTAAATTCATCCTCGGAGAATTGGCGATCCAATGAGTGGCACAGATGCTACACGACGACATCGAGTCCGACCTCGGTACCAGCATTAACATCACGGTCGCATCCAAGAATCATGATTTCCAAGATCGAGAGTTCGGGCCAACTGTGCCCGCTCTATCTTTGGAGCAGAGTTGTGGAATGATGATAAGAGACATGTATTTGAGTTTAGAACCCTTCGGAGCACAATTGGATGCGAAGGTGCGAAGTTACTCCAAATTGGGTTCATCGGTATCGATGGATCGCACCCAATCGCACTCGGCCCAAATGAGAAGACTTTACCCACACCATCCCCGGACGTGGTGCTTAATGGGCTATTTGAAGATCAGCAAGGTCGATGGAAGCAGTGGAGAAACGAGTTTCGGAACAATGCCCACATGTGGACTCGTTACGGTGATGCCGGTGCCACCGAAACAAGGCCTCTCATACACTTCCGAGCCTTGTTGATTTTAGATCTAATTTTGTGGAATAAAGGATCCAACTCAAGCATTTTCTAGAGGCTATCTCTTATAAGGATAGAAGGACGTCCCTAGCTTGGATCAATGAAGGTAAATTCATCCTCGGAGAATTGGCGATCCAATGAGTGGCACACGATGCTACACGACGACATCGAGTCCGACCTCGGTACCAAAGCATTAACATCACGGTCGCATCCAAGAATCATGATTTCCAAGATCGAGAGTTCGGCCAACCGTGCCCGCTCTATCTTTGGAGCAGAGTTGTGGAATGATGATAAGAGACATGTATTTGAGTTTAGAACCCTTCAGAGCACAATTGGATGCGAAGGTGCGAAGTTACTCCAAATTGGGTTCATCGGTTTCGATGGATCGCACCCAATCGCACTCGGCCCAAATGAGAAGACTTTACCCACACCATCCCCGGACGTGGTGCTTAATGGGCTATTTGAAGATCAGCAAGGTCGATGGAAGCAGGGAGAAACGAGTTTCGGAACAATGCCCACATGTGGACTCGTTACGGTGATGCCGGTGCCACCGAAACAAGGCCTCTCATACACTTCCGAGCCTTGTTGATTTTAGATCTAATTTTGTGGAATAAAGGATCCAACTCAAGCATTTTCTAGAGGCTATCTCTTATAAGGATAGAAGGACGTCCCTAGCTTGGATCAATGAAGGTAAATTCATCCTCGGAGAATTGGCGATCCAATGAGTGGCACAGATGCTACACGACGACATCGAGTCCGACCTCGGTACCAACATTAACATCACGGTCGCATCCAAGAATCATGATTTCCAAGATCGAGAGTTCGGCCAACTGTGCCCGCTCTATCTTTGGAGCAGAGTTGTGGAATGATGATAAGAGACATGTATTTGAGTTTAGAACCCTTCGGAGCACAATTGGATGCGAAGGTGCGAAGTTACTCCAAATTGGGTTCATCGGTTTCGATGGATCGCACCCAATCGCACTCGGCCCAAATGAGAAGACTTTACCCACACCATCCCCGGACGTGGTGCTTAATGGGCTATTTGAAGATCAGCAAGGTCGATGGAAGCAGGGAGAAACGAGTTTCGGAACAATGCCCACATGTGGACTCGTTACGGTGATGCCGGTGCCACCGAAACAAGGCCTCTCATACACTTCCGAGCCTTGTTGATTTTAGATCTAATTTTGTGGAATAAAGGATCCAACTCAAGCATTTTCTAGAGGCTATCTCTTATAAGGATAGAAGGACGTCCCTAGCTTGGATCAATGAAGGTAAATTCATCCTCGGAGAATTGGCGATCCAATGAGTGGCACATATGCTACACGACGACATCGCGTCCGACCTCGGTACCAGCATTAATATCACGGCCGCATCCAAGAATCATGATTTCCAAGATCGAGAGTTCGGGCCAACCGTGCCCGCTCTATCTTTGGAGCAGAGTTGTGGAATGATGATAAGAGACATGTATTTGAGTTTAGAACCCTTCGGAGCACAATTGGATGCGAAGGTGCGAAGTTACTCCAAATTGGGTTCATCGGTTTCGATGGATCGCACCCAATCGCACTCGGCCCAAATGAGAAGACTTTACCCACACCATCCCCGGACGTGGTGCTTAATGGGCTATTTGAAGATCAGCAAGGTCGATGGAAGCAGTGGAGAAACGAGTTTCGGAACAATGCCCACATGTGGACTCGTTACGGTGATGCCGGTGCCACCGAAACAAGGCCTCTCATACACTTCCGAGCCTTGTTGATTTTAGATCTAATTTTGTGGAATAAAGGATCCAACTCAAGCATTTTCTAGAGGCTATCTCTTATAAGGATAGAAGGACGTCCCTAGCTTGGATCAATGAAGGTAAATTCATCCTCGGAGAATTGGCGATCCAATGAGTGGCACGATGCTACACGACGACATCGAGTCCGACCTCGGTACCAAAGCATTAACATCACGGTCGCATCCAAGAATCATGATTTCCAAGATCGAGAGTTCGGGCCAACCGTGCCCGCTCTATCTTTGGAGCAGAGTTGTGGAATGATGATAAGAGACATGTATTTGAGTTTAGAACCCTTCGGAGCACAATTGGATGCGAAGGTGCGAAGTTACTCCAAATTGGGTTCATCGGTTTCGATGGATCGCACCCAATCGCACTCGGCCCAAATGAGAAGACTTTACCCACACCATCCCCGGACGTGGTGCTTAATGGGCTATTTGAAGATCAGCAAGGTCGATGGAAGCAGGGAGAAACGAGTTTCGGAACAATGCCCACATGTGGACTCGTTACGGTGATGCCGGTGCCACCGAAACAAGGCCTCTCATACACTTCCGAGCCTTGTTGATTTTAGATCTAATTTTGTGGAATAAAGGATCCAACTCAAGCATTTTCTAGAGGCTATCTCTTATAAGGATAGAAGGACGTCCCTAGCTTGGATCAATGAAGGTAAATTCATCCTCGGAGAATTGGCGATCCAATGAGTGGCACAGATGCTACACGACGACATCGAGTCCGACCTCGGTACCAAAGCATTAACATCACGGCCGCATCCAAGAATCATGATTTCCAAGATCGAGAGTTCGGGCCAACCGTGCCCGCTCTATCTTTGGAGCAGAGTTGTGGAATGATGATAAGAGACATGTATTTGAGTTTAGAACCCTTCGGAGCACAATTGGATGCGAAGGTGCGAAGTTACTCCAAATTGGGTTCATCGGTTTCGATGGATCGCACCCAATCGCACTCGGCCCAAATGAGAAGACTTTACCCACACCATCCCCGGACGTGGTGCTTAATGGGCTATTTGAAGATCAGCAAGGTCGATGGAAGCAGTGGAGAAACGAGTTTCGGAACAATGCCCACATGTGGACTCGTTACGGTGATGCCGGTGCCACCGAAACAAGGCCTCTCATACACTTCCGAGCCTTGTTGATTTTAGATCTAATTTTGTGGAATAAAGGATCCAACTCAAGCATTTTCTAGAGGCTATCTCTTATAAGGATAGAAGGACGTCCCTAGCTTGGATCAATGAAGGTAAATTCATCCTCGGAGAATTGGCGATCCAATGAGTGGCACGTATGCTACACGACGACATCGAGTCCGACCTCGGTACCAAAGCATTAACATCACGGCCGCATCCAAGAATCATGATTTCCAAGATCGAGAGTTCGGGCCAACCGTGCCCGCTCTATCTTTGGAGCAGAGTTGTGGAATGATGATAAGAGACATGTATTTGAGTTTAGAACCCTTCGGAGCACAATTGGATGCGAAGGTGCGAAGTTACTCCAAATTGGGTTCATCGGTTTCGATGGATCGCACCCAATCGCACTCGGCCCAAATGAGAAGACTTTACCCACACCATCCCCGGACGTGGTGCTTAATGGGCTATTTGAAGATCAGCAAGGTCGATGGAAGCAGGGAGAAACGAGTTTCGGAACAATGCCCACATGTGGACTCGTTACGGTGATGCCGGTGCCACCGAAACAAGGCCTCTCATACACTTCCGAGCCTTGTTGATTTTAGATCTAATTTTGTGGAATAAAGGATCCAACTCAAGCATTTTCTAGAGGCTATCTCTTATAAGGATAGAAGGACGTCCCTAGCTTGGATCAATGAAGGTAAATTCATCCTCGGAGAATTGGCGATCCAATGAGTGGCACGTATGCTACACGACGACATCGAGTCCGACCTCGGTACAAGCATTAACATCACGGCCGCATCCAAGAATCATGATTTCCAAGATCGAGAGTTCGGGCCAACCGTGCCCGCTCTATCTTTGGAGCAGAGTTGTGGAATGATGATAAGAGACATGTATTTGAGTTTAGAACCCTTCGGAGCACAATTGGATGCGAAGGTGCGAAGTTACTCCAAATTGGGTTCATCGGTTTCGATGGATCGCACCCAATCGCACTCGGCCCAAATGAGAAGACTTTACCCACACCATCCCCGGACGTGGTGCTTAATGGGCTATTTGAAGATCAGCAAGGTCGATGGAAGCAGGGAGAAACGAGTTTCGGAACAATGCCCACATGTGGACTCGTTACGGTGATGCCGGTGCCACCGAAACAAGGCCTCTCATACACTTCCGAGCCTTGTTGATTTTAGATCTAATTTTGTGGAATAAAGGATCCAACTCAAGCATTTTCTAGAGGCTATCTCTTATAAGGATAGAAGGACGTCCCTAGCTTGGATCAATGAAGGTAAATTCATCCTCGGAGAATTGGCGATCCAATGAGTGGCACAGATGCTACACGACGACATCGAGTCCGACCTCGGTACCAAAGCATTAACATCACGGTCGCATCCAAGAATCATGATTTCCAAGATCGAGAGTTCGGGCCAACCGTGCCTGCTCTATCTTTGGAGCAGAGTTATGGAATGATGATAAGAGACATGTATTTGAGTTTAGAACCCTTCGGAGCACAATTGGATGCGAAGGTGCGAAGTTACTCCAAATTGGGTTCATCGGTTTCGATGGATCGCACCCAATCGCACTCGGCCCAAATGAGAAGACTTTACCCACACCATCCCCGGACGTGGTGCTTAATGGGCTATTTGAAGATCAGCAAGGTCGATGGAAGCAGTGGAGAAACGAGTTTCGGAACAATGCCCACATGTGGACTCGTTACGGTGATGCCGGTGCCACCGAAACAAGGCCTCTCATACACTTCCGAGCCTTGTTGATTTTAGATCTAATTTTGTGGAATAAAGGATCCAACTCAAGCATTTTCTAGAGGCTATCTCTTATAAGGATAGAAGGACGTCCCTAGCTTGGATCAATGAAGGTAAATTCATCCTCGGAGAATTGGCGATCCAATGAGTGGCACAGATGCTACACGACGACATCGAGTCCGACCTCGGTACCAAAGCATTAACATCACGGCCGCATCCAAGAATCATGATTTCCAAGATCGAGAGTTCGGCCAACCGTGCCCGCTCTATCTTTGGAGCAGAGTTGTGGAATGATGATAAGAGACATGTATTTGAGTTTAGAACCCTTCGGAGCACAATTGGATGCGAAGGTGCGAAGTTACTCCAAATTGGGTTCATCGGTTTCGATGGATCGCACCCAATCGCACTCGGCCCAAATGAGAAGACTTTACCCACACCATCCCCGGACGTGGTGCTTAATGGGCTATTTGAAGATCAGCAAGGTCGATGGAAGCAGGGAGAAACGAGTTTCGGAACAATGCCCACATGTGGACTCGTTACGGTGATGCCGGTGCCACCGAAACAAGGCCTCTCATACACTTCCGAGCCTTGTTGATTTTAGATCTAATTTTGTGGAATAAAGGATCCAACTCAAGCATTTTCTAGAGGCTATCTCTTATAAGGATAGAAGGACGTCCCTAGCTTGGATCAATGAAGGTAAATTCATCCTCGGAGAATTGGCGATCCAATGAGTGGCACAGATGCTACACGACGACATCGAGTCCGACCTCGGTACTCAAAGCATTAACATCACGGCCGCATCCAAGAATCATGATTTCCAAGATCGAGAGTTCGGCCAACCGTGCCCGCTCTATCTTTGGAGCAGAGTTGTGGAATGATGATAAGAGACATGTATTTGAGTTTAGAACCCTTCGGAGCACAATTGGATGCGAAGGTGCGAAGTTACTCCAAATTGGGTTCATCGGTTTCGATGGATCGCACCCAATCGCACTCGGCCCAAATGAGAAGACTTTACCCACACCATCCCCGGACGTGGTGCTTAATGGGCTATTTGAAGATCAGCAAGGTCGATGGAAGCAGGGAGAAACGAGTTTCGGAACAATGCCCACATGTGGACTCGTTACGGTGATGCCGGTGCCACCGAAACAAGGCCTCTCATACACTTCCGAGCCTTGTTGATTTTAGATCTAATTTTGTGGAATAAAGGATCCAACTCAAGCATTTTCTAGAGGCTATCTCTTATAAGGATAGAAGGACGTCCCTAGCTTGGATCAATGAAGGTAAATTCATCCTCGGAGAATTGGCGATCCAATGAGTGGCACGTATGCTACACGACGACATCGAGTCCGACCTCGGTACAAGCATTAACATCACGGTCGCATCCAAGAATCATGATTTCCAAGATCGAGAGTTCGGGCCAACTGTGCCCGCTCTATCTTTGGAGCAGAGTTGTGGAATGATGATAAGAGACATGTATTTGAGTTTAGAACCCTTCGGAGCACAATTGGATGCGAAGGTGCGAAGTTACTCCAAATTGGGTTCATCGGTTTCGATGGATCGCACCCAATCGCACTCGGCCCAAATGAGAAGACTTTACCCACACCATCCCCGGACGTGGTGCTTAATGGGCTATTTGAAGATCAGCAAGGTCGATGGAAGCAGTGGAGAAACGAGTTTCGGAACAATGCCCACATGTGGACTCGTTACGGTGATGCCGGTGCCACCGAAACAAGGCCTCTCATACACTTCCGAGCCTTGTTGATTTTAGATCTAATTTTGTGGAATAAAGGATCCAACTCAAGCATTTTCTAGAGGCTATCTCTTATAAGGATAGAAGGACGTCCCTAGCTTGGATCAATGAAGGTAAATTCATCCTCGGAGAATTGGCGATCCAATGAGTGGCACAGATGCTACACGACGACATCGAGTCCGACCTCGGTACCAAAGATTAACATCACGGTCGCATCCAAGAATCATGATTTCCAAGATCGAGAGTTCGGGCCAACCGTGCCCGCTCTATCTTTGGAGCAGAGTTGTGGAATGATGATAAGAGACATGTATTTGAGTTTAGAACCCTTCGGAGCACAATTGGATGCGAAGGTGCGAAGTTACTCCAAATTGGGTTCATCGGTTTCGATGGATCGCACCCAATCGCACTCGGCCCAAATGAGAAGACTTTACCCACACCATCCCCGGACGTGGTGCTTAATGGGCTATTTGAAGATCAGCAAGGTCGATGGAAGCAGGGAGAAACGAGTTTCGGAACAATGCCCACATGTGGACTCGTTACGGTGATGCCGGTGCCACCGAAACAAGGCCTCTCATACACTTCCGAGCCTTGTTGATTTTAGATCTAATTTTGTGGAATAAAGGATCCAACTCAAGCATTTTCTAGAGGCTATCTCTTATAAGGATAGAAGGACGTCCCTAGCTTGGATCAATGAAGGTAAATTCATCCTCGGAGAATTGGCGATCCAATGAGTGGCACAGATGCTACACGACGACATCGAGTCCGACCTCGGTACCAAGCATTAACATCACGGCCGCATCCAAGAATCATGATTTCCAAGATCGAGAGTTCGGGCCAACCGTGCCCGCTCTATCTTTGGAGCAGAGTTGTGGAATGATGATAAGAGACATGTATTTGAGTTTAGAACCCTTCGGAGCACAATTGGATGCGAAGGTGCGAAGTTACTCCAAATTGGGTTCATCGGTTTCGATGGATCGCACCCAATCGCACTCGGCCCAAATGAGAAGACTTTACCCACACCATCCCCGGACGTGGTGCTTAATGGGCTATTTGAAGATCAGCAAGGTCGATGGAAGCAGGGAGAAACGAGTTTCGGAACAATGCCCACATGTGGACTCGTTACGGTGATGCCGGTGCCACCGAAACAAGGCCTCTCATACACTTCCGAGCCTTGTTGATTTTAGATCTAATTTTGTGGAATAAAGGATCCAACTCAAGCATTTTCTAGAGGCTATCTCTTATAAGGATAGAAGGACGTCCCTAGCTTGGATCAATGAAGGTAAATTCATCCTCGGAGAATTGGCGATCCAATGAGTGGCACAGTATGCTACACGACGACATCGAGTCCGACCTCGGTACCAAGCATTAACATCACGGTCGCATCCAAGAATCATGATTTCCAAGATCGAGAGTTCGGGCCAACCGTGCCCGCTCTATCTTTGGAGCAGAGTTGTGGAATGATGATAAGAGACATGTATTTGAGTTTAGAACCCTTCGGAGCACAATTGGATGCGAAGGTGCGAAGTTACTCCAAATTGGGTTCATCGGTTTCGATGGATCGCACCCAATCGCACTCGGCCCAAATGAGAAGACTTTACCCACACCATCCCCGGACGTGGTGCTTAATGGGCTATTTGAAGATCAGCAAGGTCGATGGAAGCAGGGAGAAACGAGTTTCGGAACAATGCCCACATGTGGACTCGTTACGGTGATGCCGGTGCCACCGAAACAAGGCCTCTCATACACTTCCGAGCCTTGTTGATTTTAGATCTAATTTTGTGGAATAAAGGATCCAACTCAAGAATTTTCTAGAGGCTATCTCTTATAAGGATAGAAGGACGTCCCTAGCTTGGATCAATGAAGGTAAATTCATCCTCGGAGAATTGGCGATCCAATGAGTGGCACAGATGCTACACGACGACATCGAGTCCGACCTCGGCTCAAAGCATTAACATCACGGTCGCATCCAAGAATCATGATTTCCAAGATCGAGAGTTCGGGCCAACCGTGCCCGCTCTATCTTTGGAGCAGAGTTGTGGAATGATGATAAGAGACATGTATTTGAGTTTAGAACCCTTCGGAGCACAATTGGATGCGAAGGTGCGAAGTTACTCCAAATTGGGTTCATCGGTTTCGATGGATCGCACCCAATCGCACTCGGCCCAAATGAGAAGACTTTACCCACACCATCCCCGGACGTGGTGCTTAATGGGCTATTTGAAGATCAGCAAGGTCGATGGAAGCAGTGGAGAAACGAGTTTCGGAACAATGCCCACATGTGGACTCGTTACGGTGGCTCGGTGCCACCGAAACAAGGCCTCTCATACACTTCCGAGCCTTGTTGATTTTAGATCTAATTTTGTGGAATAAAGGATCCAACTCAAGCATTTTCTAGAGGCTATCTCTTATAAGGATAGAAGGACGTCCCTAGCTTGGATCAATGAAGGTAAATTCATCCTCGGAGAATTGGCGATCCAATGAGTGGCACAGATGCTACACGACGACATCGAGTCCGACCTCGGTACCAAAGATTAACATCACGGTCGCATCCAAGAATCATGATTTCCAAGATCGAGAGTTCGGGCCAACCGTGCCCGCTCTATCTTTGGAGCAGAGTTGTGGAATGATGATAAGAGACATGTATTTGAGTTTAGAACCCTTCGGAGCACAATTGGATGCGAAGGTGCGAAGTTACTCCAAATTGGGTTCATCGGTTTCGATGGATCGCACCCAATCGCACTCGGCCCAAATGAGAAGACTTTACCCACACCATCCCCGGACGTGGTGCTTAATGGGCTATTTGAAGATCAGCAAGGTCGATGGAAGCAGTGGAGAAACGAGTTTCGGAACAATGCCCACATGTGGACTCGTTACGGTGATGCCGGTGCCACCGAAACAAGGCCTCTCATACACTTCCGAGCCTTGTTGATTTTAGATCTAATTTTGTGGAATAAAGGATCCAACTCAAGCATTTTCTAGAGGCTATCTCTTATAAGGATAGAAGGACGTCCCTAGCTTGGATCAATGAAGGTAAATTCATCCTCGGAGAATTGGCGATCCAATGAGTGGCACATATGCTACACGACGACATCGAGTCCGACCTCGGTACAAGCATTAACATCACGGTCGCATCCAAGAATCATGATTTCCAAGATCGAGAGTTCGGGCCAACTGTGCCCGCTCTATCTTTGGAGCAGAGTTGTGGAATGATGATAAGAGACATGTATTTGAGTTTAGAACCCTTCGGAGCACAATTGGATGCGAAGGTGCGAAGTTACTCCAAATTGGGTTCATCGGTTTCGATGGATCGCACCCAATCGCACTCGGCCCAAATGAGAAGACTTTACCCACACCATCCCCGGACGTGGTGCTTAATGGGCTATTTGAAGATCAGCAAGGTCGATGGAAGCAGGGAGAAACGAGTTTCGGAACAATGCCCACATGTGGACTCGTTACGGTGATGCCGGTGCCACCGAAACAAGGCCTCTCATACACTTCCGAGCCTTGTTGATTTTAGATCTAATTTTGTGGAATAAAGGATCCAACTCAAGCATTTTCTAGAGGCTATCTCTTATAAGGATAGAAGGACGTCCCTAGCTTGGATCAATGAAGGTAAATTCATCCTTGGAGAATTGGCGATCCAATGAGTGGCACAGATGCTACACGACGACATCGAGTCCGACCTCGGTACCAGCATTAACATCACGGTCGCATCCAAGAATCATGATTTCCAAGATCGAGAGTTCGGGCCAACCGTGCCCGCTCTATCTTTGGAGCAGAGTTGTGGAATGATGATAAGAGACATGTATTTGAGTTTAGAACCCTTCGGAGCACAATTGGATGCGAAGGTGCGAAGTTACTCCAAATTGGGTTCATCGGTTTCGATGGATCGCACCCAATCGCACTCGGCCCAAATGAGAAGACTTTACCCACACCATCCCCGGACGTGGTGCTTAATGGGCTATTTGAAGATCAGCAAGGTCGATGGAAGCAGGGAGAAACGAGTTTCGGAACAATGCCCACATGTGGACTCGTTACGGTGATGCCGGTGCCACCGAAACAAGGCCTCTCATACACTTCCGAGCCTTGTTGATTTTAGATCTAATTTTGTGGAATAAAGGATCCAACTCAAGCATTTTCTAGAGGCTATCTCTTATAAGGATAGAAGGACGTCCCTAGCTTGGATCAATGAAGGTAAATTCATCCTCGGAGAATTGGCGATCCAATGAGTGGCACAGATGCTACACGACGACATCGAGTCCGACCTCGGTACCAAGCATTAACATCACGGCCGCATCCAAGAATCATGATTTCCAAGATCGAGAGTTCGGGCCAACCGTGCCCGCTCTATCTTTGGAGCAGAGTTGTGGAATGATGATAAGAGACATGTATTTGAGTTTAGAACCCTTCGGAGCACAATTGGATGCGAAGGTGCGAAGTTACTCCAAATTGGGTTCATCGGTTTCGATGGATCGCACCCAATCGCACTCGGCCCAAATGAGAAGACTTTACCCACACCATCCCCGGACGTGGTGCTTAATGGGCTATTTGAAGATCAGCAAGGTCGATGGAAGCAGGAGAAACGAGTTTCGGAACAATGCCCACATGTGGACTCGTTACGGTGATGCCGGTGCCACCGAAACAAGGCCTCTCATACACTTCCGAGCCTTGTTGATTTTAGATCTAATTTTGTGGAATAAAGGATCCAACTCAAGCATTTTCTAGAGGCTATCTCTTATAAGGATAGAAGGACGTCCCTAGCTTGGATCAATGAAGGTAAATTCATCCTCGGAGAATTGGCGATCCAATGAGTGGCACAGTATGCTACACGACGACATCGAGTCCGACCTCGGTACCAAGCATTAACATCACGGCCGCATCCAAGAATCATGATTTCCAAGATCGAGAGTTCGGGCCAACCGTGCCCGCTCTATCTTTGGAGCAGAGTTGTGGAATGATGATAAGAGACATGTATTTGAGTTTAGAACCCTTCGGAGCACAATTGGATGCGAAGGTGCGAAGTTACTCCAAATTGGGTTCATCAGTTTCGATGGATCGCACCCAATCGCACTCTGGCCCAAATGAGAAGACTTTACCCACACCATCCCCGGACGTGGTGCTTAATGGGCTATTTGAAGATCAGCAAGGTCGATGGAAGCAGGGAGAAACGAGTTTCGGAACAATGCCCACATGTGGACTCGTTACGGTGATGCCGGTGCCACCGAAACAAGGCCTCTCATACACTTCCGAGCCTTGTTGATTTTAGATCTAATTTTGTGGAATAAAGGATCCAACTCAAGCATTTTCTAGAGGCTATCTCTTATAAGGATAGAAGGACGTCCCTAGCTTGGATCAATGAAGGTAAATTCATCCTCGGAGAATTGGCGATCCAATGAGTGGCACAGATGCTACACGACGACATCGAGTCCGACCTCGGTACCAAAGCATTAACATCACGGCCGCATCCAAGAATCATGATTTCCAAGATCGAGAGTTCGGGCCAACCGTGCCCGCTCTATCTTTGGAGCAGAGTTGTGGAATGATGATAAGAGACATGTATTTGAGTTTAGAACCCTTCGGAGCACAATTGGATGCGAAGGTGCGAAGTTACTCCAAATTGGGTTCATCGGTTTCGATGGATCGCACCCAATCGCACTCTGGTGAAAATGAGAAGACTTTACCCACACCATCCCCGGACGTGGTGCTTAATGGGCTATTTGAAGATCAGCAAGGTCGATGGAAGCAGGGAGAAACGAGTTTCGGAACAATGCCCACATGTGGACTCGTTACGGTGATGCCGGTGCCACCGAAACAAGGCCTCTCATACACTTCCGAGCCTTGTTGATTTTAGATCTAATTTTGTGGAATAAAGGATCCAACTCAAGCATTTTCTAGAGGCTATCTCTTATAAGGATAGAAGGACGTCCCTAGCTTGGATCAATGAAGGTAAATTCATCCTCGGAGAATTGGCGATCCAATGAGTGGCACAGATGCTACACGACGACATCGAGTCCGACCTCGGTACCAAAGCATTAACATCACGGCCGCATCCAAGAATCATGATTTCCAAGATCGAGAGTTCGGGCCAACCGTGCCCGCTCTATCTTTGGAGCAGAGTTGTGGAATGATGATAAGAGACATGTATTTGAGTTTAGAACCCTTCGGAGCACAATTGGATGCGAAGGTGCGAAGTTACTCCAAATTGGGTTCATCGGTTTCGATGGATCGCACCCAATCGCACTCGGCCCAAATGAGAAGACTTTACCCACACCATCCCCGGACGTGGTGCTTAATGGGCTATTTGAAGATCAGCAAGGTCGATGGAAGCAGGGAGAAACGAGTTTCGGAACAATGCCCACATGTGGACTCGTTACGGTGATGCCGGTGCCACCGAAACAAGGCCTCTCATACACTTCCGAGCCTTGTTGATTTTAGATCTAATTTTGTGGAATAAAGGATCCAACTCAAGCATTTTCTAGAGGCTATCTCTTATAAGGATAGAAGGACGTCCCTAGCTTGGATCAATGAAGGTAAATTCATCCTCGGAGAATTGGCGATCCAATGAGTGGCACAGATGCTACACGACGACATCGAGTCCGACCTCGGTACAAAGATTAACATCACGGCCGCATCCAAGAATCATGATTTCCAAGATCGAGAGTTCGGGCCAACCGTGCCCGCTCTATCTTTGGAGCAGGAGTTGTGGAATGATGATAAGAGACATGTATTTGAGTTTAGAACCCTTCGGAGCACAATTGGATGCGAAGGTGCGAAGTTACTCCAAATTGGGTTCATCGGTTTCGATGGATCGCACCCAATCGCACTCGGCCCAAATGAGAAGACTTTACCCACACCATCCCCGGACGTGGTGCTTAATGGGCTATTTGAAGATCAGCAAGGTCGATGGAAGCAGGGAGAAACGAGTTTCGGAACAATGCCCACATGTGGACTCGTTACGGTGATGCCGGTGCCACCGAAACAAGGCCTCTCATACACTTCCGAGCCTTGTTGATTTTAGATCTAATTTTGTGGAATAAAGGATCCAACTCAAGCATTTTCTAGAGGCTATCTCTTATAAGGATAGAAGGACGTCCCTAGCTTGGATCAATGAAGGTAAATTCATCCTCGGAGAATTGGCGATCCAATGAGTGGCACATATGCTACACGACGACATCGAGTCCGACCTCGGTATCAAAGCATTAACATCACGGCCGCATCCAAGAATCATGATTTCCAAGATCGAGAGTTCGGGCCAACCGTGCCCGCTCTATCTTTGGAGCAGAGTTGTGGAATGATGATAAGAGACATGTATTTGAGTTTAGAACCCTTCGGAGCACAATTGGATGCGAAGGTGCGAAGTTACTCCAAATTGGGTTCATCGGTTTCGATGGATCGCACCCAATCGCACTCGGTCAAAATGAGAAGACTTTACCCACACCATCCCCGGACGTGGTGCTTAATGGGCTATTTGAAGATCAGCAAGGTCGATGGAAGCAGGGAGAAACGAGTTTCGGAACAATGCCCACATGTGGACTCGTTACGGTGATGCCGGTGCCACCGAAACAAGGCCTCTCATACACTTCCGAGCCTTGTTGATTTTAGATCTAATTTTGTGGAATAAAGGATCCAACTCAAGCATTTTCTAGAGGCTATCTCTTATAAGGATAGAAGGACGTCCCTAGCTTGGATCAATGAAGGTAAATTCATCCTCGGAGAATTGGCGATCCAATGAGTGGCACAGATGCTACACGACGACATCGAGTCCGACCTCGGTACCAAGCATTAACATCACGGCCGCATCCAAGAATCATGATTTCCAAGATCGAGAGTTCGGGCCAACCGTGCCCGCTCTATCTTTGGAGCAGAGTTGTGGAATGATGATAAGAGACATGTATTTGAGTTTAGAACCCTTCGGAGCACAATTGGATGCGAAGGTGCGAAGTTACTCCAAATTGGGTTCATCGGTTTCGATGGATCGCACCCAATCGCACTCGGCCCAAATGAGAATACTTTACCCACACCATCCCCGGACGTGGTGCTTAATGGGCTATTTGAAGATCAGCAAGGTCGATGGAAGCAGTGGAGAAACGAGTTTCGGAACAATGCCCACATGTGGACTCGTTACGGTGATGCCGGTGCCACCGAAACAAGGCCTCTCATACACTTCCGAGCCTTGTTGATTTTAGATCTAATTTTGTGGAATAAAGGATCCAACTCAAGCATTTTCTAGAGGCTATCTCTTATAAGGATAGAAGGACGTCCCTAGCTTGGATCAATGAAGGTAAATTCATCCTTGGAGAATTGGCGATCCAATGAGTGGCACATATGCTACACGACGACATCGAGTCCGACCTCGGTACCAGCATTAACATCACGGTCGCATCCAAGAATCATGATTTCCAAGATCGAGAGTTCGGGCCAACCGTGCCCGCTCTATCTTTGGAGCAGAGTTGTGGAATGATGATAAGAGACATGTATTTGAGTTTAGAACCCTTCGGAGCACAATTGGATGCGAAGGTGCGAAGTTACTCCAAATTGGGTTCATCGGTTTCGATGGATCGCACCCAATCGCACTCGGCCCAAATGAGAAGACTTTACCCACACCATCCCCGGACGTGGTGCTTAATGGGCTATTTGAAGATCAGCAAGGTCGATGGAAGCAGGGAGAAACGAGTTTCGGAACAATGCCCACATGTGGACTCGTTACGGTGATGCCGGTGCCACCGAAACAAGGCCTCTCATACACTTCCGAGCCTTGTTGATTTTAGATCTAATTTTGTGGAATAAAGGATCCAACTCAAGCATTTTCTAGAGGCTATCTCTTATAAGGATAGAAGGACGTCCCTAGCTTGGATCAATGAAGGTAAATTCATCCTCGGAGAATTGGCGATCCAATGAGTGGCACGTATGCTACACGACGACATCGAGTCCGACCTCGGTACCAAAGCATTAACATCACGGCCGCATCCAAGAATCATGATTTCCAAGATCGAGAGTTCGGCCAACCGTGCCCGCTCTATCTTTGGAGCAGAGTTGTGGAATGATGATAAGAGACATGTATTTGAGTTTAGAACCCTTCGGAGCACAATTGGATGCGAAGGTGCGAAGTTACTCCAAATTGGGTTCATCGGTTTCGATGGATCGCACCCAATCGCACTCGGCCCAAATGAGAAGACTTTACCCACACCATCCCCGGACGTGGTGCTTAATGGGCTATTTGAAGATCAGCAAGGTCGATGGAAGCAGGGAGAAACGAGTTTCGGAACAATGCCCACATGTGGACTCGTTACGGTGATGCCGGTGCCACCGAAACAAGGCCTCTCATACACTTCCGAGCCTTGTTGATTTTAGATCTAATTTTGTGGAATAAAGGATCCAACTCAAGCATTTTCTAGAGGCTATCTCTTATAAGGATAGAAGGACGTCCCTAGCTTGGATCAATGAAGGTAAATTCATCCTCGGAGAATTGGCGATCCAATGAGTGGCACATATGCTACACGACGACATCGAGTCCGACCTCGGTACCAGCATTAACATCACTGGCCGCATCCAAGAATCATGATTTCCAAGATCGAGAGTTCGGGCCAACCGTGCCCGCTCTATCTTTGGAGCAGAGTTGTGGAATGATGATAAGAGACATGTATTTGAGTTTAGAACCCTTCGGAGCACAATTGGATGCGAAGGTGCGAAGTTACTCCAAATTGGGTTCATCGGTTTCGATGGATCGCACCCAATCGCACTCTGGCCCAAATGAGAAGACTTTACCCACACCATCCCCGGACGTGGTGCTTAATGGGCTATTTGAAGATCAGCAAGGTCGATGGAAGCAAGGAGAAACGAGTTTCGGAACAATGCCCACATGTGGACTCGTTACGGTGATGCCGGTGCCACCGAAACAAGGCCTCTCATACACTTCCGAGCCTTGTTGATTTTAGATCTAATTTTGTGGAATAAAGGATCCAACTCAAGCATTTTCTAGAGGCTATCTCTTATAAGGATAGAAGGACGTCCCTAGCTTGGATCAATGAAGGTAAATTCATCCTCGGAGAATTGGCGATCCAATGAGTGGCACGTATGCTACACGACGACATCGAGTCCGACCTCGGTACCAAAGCATTAACATCACGGCCGCATCCAAGAATCATGATTTCCAAGATCGAGAGTTCGGGCCAACCGTGCCCGCTCTATCTTTGGAGCAGAGTTGTGGAATGATGATAAGAGACATGTATTTGAGTTTAGAACCCTTCGGAGCACAATTGGATGCGAAGGTGCGAAGTTACTCCAAATTGGGTTCATCGGTTTCGATGGATCGCACCCAATCGCACTCGGCCCAAATGAGAATACTTTACCCACACCATCCCCGGACGTGGTGCTTAATGGGCTATTTGAAGATCAGCAAGGTCGATGGAAGCAGGGAGAAACGAGTTTCGGAACAATGCCCACATGTGGACTCGTTACGGTGATGCCGGTGCCACCGAAACAAGGCCTCTCATACACTTCCGAGCCTTGTTGATTTTAGATCTAATTTTGTGGAATAAAGGATCCAACTCAAGCATTTTCTAGAGGCTATCTCTTATAAGGATAGAAGGACGTCCCTAGCTTGGATCAATGAAGGTAAATTCATCCTTGGAGAATTGGCGATCCAATGAGTGGCACAGTATGCTACACGACGACATCGAGTCCGACCTCGGTACCAAAGCATTAACATCACGGTCGCATCCAAGAATCATGATTTCCAAGATCGAGAGTTCGGGCCAACAGTGCCCGCTCTATCTTTGGAGCAGAGTTGTGGAATGATGATAAGAGACATGTATTTGAGTTTAGAACCCTTCGGAGCACAATTGGATGCGAAGGTGCGAAGTTACTCCAAATTGGGTTCATCGGTTTCGATGGATCGCACCCAATCGCACTCGGCCCAAATGAGAAGACTTTACCCACACCATCCCCGGACGTGGTGCTTAATGGGCTATTTGAAGATCAGCAAGGTCGATGGAAGCAGGGAGAAACGAGTTTCGGAACAATGCCCACATGTGGACTCGTTACGGTGATGCCGGTGCCACCGAAACAAGGCCTCTCATACACTTCCGAGCCTTGTTGATTTTAGATCTAATTTTGTGGAATAAAGGATCCAACTCAAGCATTTTCTAGAGGCTATCTCTTATAAGGATAGAAGGACGTCCCTAGCTTGGATCAATGAAGGTAAATTCATCCTCGGAGAATTGGCGATCCAATGAGTGGCACAGATGCTACACGACGACATCGAGTCCGACCTCGGTACCAAAGCATTAACATCACGGTCGCATCCAAGAATCATGATTTCCAAGATCGAGAGTTCGGCCAACCGTGCCCGCTCTATCTTTGGAGCAGAGTTGTGGAATGATGATAAGAGACATGTATTTGAGTTTAGAACCCTTCGGAGCACAATTGGATGCGAAGGTGCGAAGTTACTCCAAATTGGGTTCATCGGTTTCGATGGATCGCACCCAATCACACTCGGCCCAAATGAGAAGACTTTACCCACACCATCCCCGGACGTGGTGCTTAATGGGCTATTTGAAGATCAGCAAGGTCGATGGAAGTAGGGAGAAACGAGTTTCGGAACAATGCCCACATGTGGACTCGTTACGGTGATGCCGGTGCCACCGAAACAAGGCCTCTCATACACTTCCGAGCCTTGTTGATTTTAGATCTAATTTTGTGGAATAAAGGATCCAACTCAAGCATTTTCTAGAGGCTATCTCTTATAAGGATAGAAGGACGTCCCTAGCTTGGATCAATGAAGGTAAATTCATCCTCGGAGAATTGGCGATCCAATGAGTGGCACAGATGCTACACGACGACATCGAGTCCGACCTCGGTACCAGCATTAACATCACGGCCGCATCCAAGAATCATGATTTCCAAGATCGAGAGTTCGGGCCAACTGTGCCCGCTCTATCTTTGGAGCAGAGTTGTGGAATGATGATAAGAGACATGTATTTGAGTTTAGAACCCTTCGGAGCACAATTGGATGCGAAGGTGCGAAGTTACTCCAAATTGGGTTCATCGGTTTCGATGGATCGCACCCAATCGCACTCGGCCCAAATGAGAAGACTTTACCCACACCATCCCCGGACGTGGTGCTTAATGGGCTATTTGAAGATCAGCAAGGTCGATGGAAGCAGGGAGAAACGAGTTTCGGAACAATGCCCACATGTGGACTCGTTACGGTGATGCCGGTGCCACCGAAACAAGGCCTCTCATACACTTCCGAGCCTTGTTGATTTTAGATCTAATTTTGTGGAATAAAGGATCCAACTCAAGCATTTTCTAGAGGCTATCTCTTATAAGGATAGAAGGACGTCCCTAGCTTGGATCAATGAAGGTAAATTCATCCTCGGAGAATTGGCGATCCAATGAGTGGCACAGATGCTACACGACGACATCGAGTCCGACCTCGGTACCAAGCATTAACATCACGGCCGCATCCAAGAATCATGATTTCCAAGATCGAGAGTTCGGCCAACCGTGCCCGCTCTATCTTTGGAGCAGAGTTGTGGAATGATGATAAGAGACATGTATTTGAGTTTAGAACCCTTCGGAGCACAATTGGATGCGAAGGTGCGAAGTTACTCCAAATTGGGTTCATCGGTTTCGATGGATCGCACCCAATCGCACTCGGCCCAAATGAGAAGACTTTACCCACACCATCCCCGGACGTGGTGCTTAATGGGCTATTTGAAGATCAGCAAGGTCGATGGAAGCAGGGAGAAACGAGTTTCGGAACAATGCCCACATGTGGACTCGTTACGGTGATGCCGGTGCCACCGAAACAAGGCCTCTCATACACTTCCGAGCCTTGTTGATTTTAGATCTAATTTTGTGGAATAAAGGATCCAACTCAAGCATTTTCTAGAGGCTATCTCTTATAAGGATAGAAGGACGTCCCTAGCTTGGATCAATGAAGGTAAATTCATCCTCGGAGAATTGGCGATCCAATGAGTGGCACGTATGCTACACGACGACATCGAGTCCGACCTCGGTACCAAGCATTAACATCACGGCCGCATCCAAGAATCATGATTTCCAAGATCGAGAGTTCGGCCAACCGTGCCCGCTCTATCTTTGGAGCAGAGTTGTGGAATGATGATAAGAGACATGTATTTGAGTTTAGAACCCTTCGGAGCACAATTGGATGCGAAGGTGCGAAGTTACTCCAAATTGGGTTCATCGGTTTCGATGGATCGCACCCAATCGCACTCGGCCCAAATGAGAAGACTTTACCCACACCATCCCCGGACGTGGTGCTTAATGGGCTATTTGAAGATCAGCAAGGTCGATGGAAGCAGGAGAAACGAGTTTCGGAACAATGCCCACATGTGGACTCGTTACGGTGATGCCGGTGCCACCGAAACAAGGCCTCTCATACACTTCCGAGCCTTGTTGATTTTAGATCTAATTTTGTGGAATAAAGGATCCAACTCAAGCATTTTCTAGAGGCTATCTCTTATAAGGATAGAAGGACGTCCCTAGCTTGGATCAATGAAGGTAAATTCATCCTCGGAGAATTGGCGATCCAATGAGTGGCACAGATGCTACACGACGACATCGAGTCCGACCTCGGTACAAAGCATTAACATCACGGTCGCATCCAAGAATCATGATTTCCAAGATCGAGAGTTCGGGCCAACCGTGCCCGCTCTATCTTTGGAGCAGAGTTGTGGAATGATGATAAGAGACATGTATTTGAGTTTAGAACCCTTCGGAGCACAATTGGATGCGAAGGTGCGAAGTTACTCCAAATTGGGTTCATCGGTTTCGATGGATCGCACCCAATCGCACTCCGGCCCAAATGAGAAGACTTTACCCACACCATCCCCGGACGTGGTGCTTAATGGGCTATTTGAAGATCAGCAAGGTCGATGGAAGCTGGAGAAACGAGTTTCGGAACAATGCCCACATGTGGACTCGTTACGGTGATGCCGGTGCCACCGAAACAAGGCCTCTCATACACTTCCGAGCCTTGTTGATTTTAGATCTAATTTTGTGGAATAAAGGATCCAACTCAAGCATTTTCTAGAGGCTATCTCTTATAAGGATAGAAGGACGTCCCTAGCTTGGATCAATGAAGGTAAATTCATCCTCGGAGAATTGGCGATCCAATGAGTGGCACGTATGCTACACGACGACATCGAGTCCGACCTCGGTACCAAGCATTAACATCACGGCCGCATCCAAGAATCATGATTTCCAAGATCGAGAGTTCGGGCCAACCGTGCCCGCTCTATCTTTGGAGCAGAGTTGTGGAATGATGATAAGAGACATGTATTTGAGTTTAGAACCCTTCGGAGCACAATTGGATGCGAAGGTGCGAAGTTACTCCAAATTGGGTTCATCGGTTTCGATGGATCGCACCCAATCGCACTCGGCCCAAATGACAAGACTTTACCCACACCATCCCCGGACGTGGTGCTTAATGGGCTATTTGAAGATCAGCAAGGTCGATGGAAGCAGGGAGAAACGAGTTTCGGAACAATGCCCACATGTGGACTCGTTACGGTGATGCCGGTGCCACCGAAACAAGGCCTCTCATACACTTCCGAGCCTTGTTGATTTTAGATCTAATTTTGTGGAATAAAGGATCCAACTCAAGCATTTTCTAGAGGCTATCTCTTATAAGGATAGAAGGACGTCCCTAGCTTGGATCAATGAAGGTAAATTCATCCTCGGAGAATTGGCGATCCAATGAGTGGCACAGATGCTACACGACGACATCGAGTCCGACCTCGGTACCAACATTAACATCACGGTCGCATCCAAGAATCTTGATTTCCAAGATCGAGAGTTCGGCCAACCGTGCCCGCTCTATCTTTGGAGCAGAGTTGTGGAATGATGATAAGAGACATGTATTTGAGTTTAGAACCCTTCGGAGCACAATTGGATGCGAAGGTGCGAAGTTACTCCAAATTGGGTTCATCGGTTTCGATGGATCGCACCCAATCGCACTCGGCCCAAATGAGAAGACTTTACCCACACCATCCCCGGACGTGGTGCTTAATGGGCTATTTGAAGATCAGCAAGGTCGATGGAAGCAGGGAGAAACGAGTTTCGGAACAATGCCCACATGTGGACTCGTTACGGTGATGCCGGTGCCACCGAAACAAGGCCTCTCATACACTTCCGAGCCTTGTTGATTTTAGATCTAATTTTGTGGAATAAAGGATCCAACTCAAGAATTTTCTAGAGGCTATCTCTTATAAGGATAGAAGGACGTCCCTAGCTTGGATCAATGAAGGTAAATTCATCCTCGGAGAATTGGCGATCCAATGAGTGGCACGTATGCTACACGACGACATCGAGTCCGACCTCGGTATCAAAGATTAACATCACGGTCGCATCCAAGAATCATGATTTCCAAGATCGAGAGTTCGGGCCAACCGTGCCCGCTCTATCTTTGGAGCAGAGTTGTGGAATGATGATAAGAGACATGTATTTGAGTTTAGAACCCTTCGGAGCACAATTGGATGCGAAGGTGCGAAGTTACTCCAAATTGGGTTCATCGGTTTCGATGGATCGCACCCAATCGCACTCTGGCCCAAATGAGAAGACTTTACCCACACCATCCCCGGACGTGGTGCTTAATGGGCTATTTGAAGATCAGCAAGGTCGATGGAAGCAGGGAGAAACGAGTTTCGGAACAATGCCCACATGTGGACTCGTTACGGTGATGCCGGTGCCACCGAAACAAGGCCTCTCATACACTTCCGAGCCTTGTTGATTTTAGATCTAATTTTGTGGAATAAAGGATCCAACTCAAGCATTTTCTAGAGGCTATCTCTTATAAGGATAGAAGGACGTCCCTAGCTTGGATCAATGAAGGTAAATTCATCCTCGGAGAATTGGCGATCCAATGAGTGGCACGTATGCTACACGACGACATCGAGTCCGACCTCGGTACCAAAGCATTAACATCACGGCCGCATCCAAGAATCATGATTTCCAAGATCGAGAGTTCGGCCAACCGTGCCCGCTCTATCTTTGGAGCAGAGTTGTGGAATGATGATAAGAGACATGTATTTGAGTTTAGAACCCTTCGGAGCACAATTGGATGCGAAGGTGCGAAGTTACTCCAAATTGGGTTCATCGGTTTCGATGGATCGCACCCAATCGCACTCGGCCCAAATGAGAAGACTTTACCCACACCATCCCCGGACGTGGTGCTTAATGGGCTATTTGAAGATCAGCAAGGTCGATGGAAGCAGGGAGAAACGAGTTTCGGAACAATGCCCACATGTGGACTCGTTACGGTGATGCCGGTGCCACCGAAACAAGGCCTCTCATACACTTCCGAGCCTTGTTGATTTTAGATCTAATTTTGTGGAATAAAGGATCCAACTCAAGCATTTTCTAGAGGCTATCTCTTATAAGGATAGAAGGACGTCCCTAGCTTGGATCAATGAAGGTAAATTCATCCTCGGAGAATTGGCGATCCAATGAGTGGCACGTATGCTACACGACGACATCGAGTCCGACCTCGGTACCAAAGCATTAACATCATGGCCGCATCCAAGAATCATGATTTCCAAGATCGAGAGTTCGGCCAACCGTGCCCGCTCTATCTTTGGAGCAGAGTTGTGGAATGATGATAAGAGACATGTATTTGAGTTTAGAACCCTTCGGAGCACAATTGGATGCGAAGGTGCGAAGTTACTCCAAATTGGGTTCATCGGTTTCGATGGATCGCACCCAATCGCACTCGGCCCAAATGAGAATACTTTACCCACACCATCCCCGGACGTGGTGCTTAATGGGCTATTTGAAGATCAGCAAGGTCGATGGAAGCAGGAGAAACGAGTTTCGGAACAATGCCCACATGTGGACTCGTTACGGTGATGCCGGTGCCACCGAAACAAGGCCTCTCATACACTTCCGAGCCTTGTTGATTTTAGATCTAATTTTGTGGAATAAAGGATCCAACTCAAGCATTTTCTAGAGGCTATCTCTTATAAGGATAGAAGGACGTCCCTAGCTTGGATCAATGAAGGTAAATTCATCCTCGGAGAATTGGCGATCCAATGAGTGGCACAGTATGCTACACGACGACATCGAGTCCGACCTCGGTACCAAAGCATTAACATCACGGCCGCATCCAAGAATCATGATTTCCAAGATCGAGAGTTCGGCCAACCGTGCCCGCTCTATCTTTGGAGCAGAGTTGTGGAATGATGATAAGAGACATGTATTTGAGTTTAGAACCCTTCGGAGCACAATTGGATGCGAAGGTGCGAAGTTACTCCAAATTGGGTTCATCGGTTTCGATGGATCGCACCCAATCGCACTCGGCCCAAATGAGAATACTTTACCCACACCATCCCCGGACGTGGTGCTTAATGGGCTATTTGAAGATCAGCAAGGTCGATGGAAGCAGTGGAGAAACGAGTTTCG
Source organism: Linum usitatissimum (assembly GCA_030674075.2). Taxonomy (NCBI): domain Eukaryota; kingdom Viridiplantae; phylum Streptophyta; class Magnoliopsida; order Malpighiales; family Linaceae; genus Linum; species Linum usitatissimum. Next base: position 43,977 of record JAUJYP020000892.1, read on the forward strand.
GAACAATGCCCACATGTGGACTCGTTACGGTGATGCCAGTGCCACCGAAACAAGGCCTCTCATACACTTCCGAGCCTTGTTGATTTTAGATCTAA
>JAUJYP020000893.1:0-43773 GCA_030674075.2 Linum usitatissimum
ACGGACGCACCGTAATTAGTAATATTCCCACACATGGCGTATGAGAGATCATGCGTACAACTACATGCCCTTTACTAACGTCTCACCGTAGGTTGCTATATTTATGAAAAGTGAATAATTTAGGATTCTCCACTTTTGAAATGGAGTACATACCTCTTTAAAGCAATGTTTTCATAACCGTACCGTCCACAATATCGAAAGTTTAGTGGTATGAAATTTGATGGTTCAACCGTGGTTTTGTACCGTTTCAATACGTTGTAATAATAAAGAAAAAATATAGAGGACAATTAATAGATAAAATAAGTACGGATGAATTAATAATCAAACCGAATAATACTAGTCGTATATAGAATTAAAAAGTAGTAAAAATCCTAAAATCTACACTTCATATATCTATAATTATATGCGTAAGTAAAACTATATTTCATATTGAATTCATATCTTCAAAAAGTATATAACCTAAAATTAAGTTGTGATATGATATAATTCTAGGTTTTTATCGATATTTTTTTTAATTGAATAAAGAATGTATTTGTTAAAAATAAACAAATTATTTGTGTAATTAAACCAATGTTACTACAGATAATCCCGTTTAATTTTTTTATAATTATATAATTCATAAAATTTAAACACAAAATGGAGGCTAATATATTAATTGTGTAAAGATTTGCATTGTATATTTAATTTGATGTCTAGGTTTGTTGTTTTAGATTCATCAAGTAAATCGAACTAGAATGATATGAAATTCATATATTTTGTGGTAAAGTACACAAAGGATAAAGGTTGACCGATAAGAAGTACGGACGTACCGTAATTAGTAATGTTCCCACACATGGCGTATGAGACAGTCATGTGTACAACTACATGCCCTTTACGGCTAACGTCTCACCGTAGGTTGCTATATTTATGAAAAGTGAATAATTTAGGATTCTCCACTTTGAAATGGAGTTCATACCTCTTTAAAGCCATGTTTTCATAACCGTACCGTCCACAATATCAGAAAGTTTAGGGGTATGAAATTTGATGGTTCAACCGTGATTCTGTACCGTGTCAACAAGTTGTAATAATAAAGAAAAAATATAGAGGACAATTAATAGATAAAATAAGTACGGATAAATTAATAATCGAAACCGAATAATACTAATAGGTCGTATATAGAATTAAAAAGTTGTGAAAAATCCTAAAATCTAGACTTCATATATCTATAATTATTTGCTTAAGTAAAACTATATTTCATATTGAATTTCATATCTTCAAAAAAGAAGTAAATAACCTAAAATGGTAAGTTGCGATATGATATAATTCTAGGTGTTTATAGATATATTTTTTAATTGAATAAAGAATGTATTTGTTAAAAATAAATACACTTATTTGTGTAATTAACCCAATTTAGTATAGATAATCCCGTTTAATTTTTTTATAATTATGTAATTGATAAAATTTAATCCCAATATGGAGGATAATATATTAATTGTGTAAAGATTTGCATTGTATATTTAATTTGATGTCTAGGTTTGTTGTTTTAGATTCGTCAGGAAAGTAAATTGAACTAGAATGATATGAAATTCATATATTTTGGTGGTAAAGTACATGGAAATAGAGTTGACCGATAAGAAGTACGAACGTACCGCAATTAGTAATGTTCCCACACATGGCGTATGAGACGGTCATGTGCACGACTACGTACCCTTTTACGGCTAACGTCTCAACGCCCAGGTTCTTATATTTATGAAAAGTGAATAATTTAGGATTCTCCACTTTTGAAATGGAGTACATACCTCTTTAAAGCAATGTTTTCATAACCGTACCATCCACAATATCGGAAAGTTTAGTGGTATGAAATTTGATGGTTCAACCGTGGTTTTGTACCGTTTCAACAGGTTGTAATAATAAAGAAAAAATATAGAGGACAATTAATAGATAAAATAAGTACGGATGAATTAATAATCAAACCGAATAATACTAGTCGTATATAGAATTAAAAAGTAGTTAAAAATCCTAAAATCTAGACTTCATATATCTATAATTATATGCGTAAGTAAAACTATATTTCATACTGGAATTCATATCTTCAAAAAGTATATAACCTAAAATTAAGTTGTGATATGATATAATTCTAGGTTTTTATAGATATTTTTTTTAATTGAATAAAGAATGTATTTGTTAAAAATAAATAAACTTATTTGTGTAATTAAACCAATGTTAGTATAGATAATGCCGTTTAATTTTTTTATAATTATGTAATTGATAAAATTTAATCACAATATGGAGGCTAATATATTAATTGTGTAAAGATTTGCATTGTATATTTAATTTGATGTCTAGGTTTGTTGTTTTAGATTCGTCGTAAATCGAACTAGAATGATATGAAATTCATATATTTTGGTGGTAAAGTACACAATGATAAGGTTGACCGATAAGAAGTACGGACGCACCGTAATTAGTAATGTTCCCACACATGGCGTATGAGACGTCATGCGTACAACTACATGCCCTTTACGGCTAACGTCTCACCGTAGGTTGCTATATTTATGAAAAGTGAATAATTTAGATTCTCCACTTTTGAAATGGAGTACATACCTCTTTAAAGCAATGTTTTCATAACCGTACCGTCCACAATATCGGAAAGTTTAGTGGTATGAAATTTGATGGTTCAACCGTGGTTTTGTACCGTTTCAACAGTTGTAATAATAAAGAAAAAATATAGAGGACAATTAATAGATAAAATAAGTACGGATGAATTAATAATCAAACCGAATAATACTAGTCGTATATAGAATTAAAAAGTAGTTAAAAATCCTAAAATCTAGACTTCATATATCTATAATTATATGCGTAAGTAAAACTATATTTCATATTGGAATTCATATCTTCAAAAAGTATATAACCTAAAATTAAGTTGTGATATGATATAATTCTAGGTTTTTATAGATATTTTTTAATTGAATAAAGAATGTATTTGTTAAAAATAAATAAACTTATTTGTGTAATTAAACCAATGTTAGTATAGATAATGCCGTTTAATTTTTTTATAATTATGTAATTGATAAAATTTAATCACAATATGGAGGCTAATATATTAATTGTGTAAAGATTTGCATTGTATATTTAATTTGATGTCTAGGTTTGATTCGTCAAGTAAATCGAACTAGAATGATATGAAATTCATATATTTTGGTGGTAAAGTACACAGTGATAAGGTTGACCGGTAAGAAGTACGGACGCACCGTAATTAGTAATGTTCCTACACATGGCGTATGAGACGGTCATGCGTACAACTACATGCCCTTTTACGGTTAACGTCTCACCGTAGGTTGCTATATTTATGAAAAGTGAATAATTTAGGATTCTCCACTTTTGAAATGGAGTACATACCTCTTTAAAGCAATGTTTTCATAACCGTACCGTCCACAATATCGGAAAGTTTAGTGGTATGAAATTTGATGGTTCAACCGTGGTTTTGTACCGTTTCAACAGTTGTAATAATAAATAAAAATATAGAGGACAATTAATAGATAAAATAAGTACGGATGAATTAATAATCAAACCGAATAATACTAGTCGTATATAGAATTAAAAATAGTTAAAATCCTAAAATCTAGACTTCATATATCTATAATTATATGCGTAAGTAAAACTATATTTCATATTGGAATTCATATCTTCAAAAAGTATATAACCTAAAATTAAGTTGTGATATGATATAATTCTAGGTTTTTATAGATATTTTTTTTAATTGAATAAAGAATGTATTTGTTAAAAATAAATAAACTTATTTGTGTAATTAAACCAATGTTAGTATAGATAATGCCGTTTAATTTTTTTATAATTATGTAATTGATAAAATTTAATCACAATATGGAGGCTAATATATTAATTGTGTAAAGATTTGCATTGTATATTTAATTTGATGTCTAGGTTTGTTGTTTTAGATTCGTCAAGTAAATCGAACTAGAATGATATGAAATTCATATATTTTGGTGGTAAAGTACACAAGTGATAATGACCGATAAGAAGTACGGACGCACCGTAATTAGTAATGTTCCCACACATGGCGTATGAGACGTCATGCGTATAACTACATGCCTTTTACGGCTAACGTCTCACCGTAGGTTGCTATATTTATGAAAAGTGAATAATTTAGGATTCTCCACTTTTGAAATGGAGTACATACCTCTTTAAAGCAATGTTTTCATAACCGTACCGTCCACAATATCGGAAAGTTTAGTGGTATGAAATTTGATGGTTCAACCGTGGTTTTGTACCGTTTCAACAAGTTGTAATAATAAAGAAAAATATAGAGGACAATTAATAGATAAAATAAGTACGGATGAATTAATAATCAAACCGAATAATACTAGTCGTATATAGAATTAAAAAGTAGTTAAAAATCCTAAAATCTAGACTTCATATATCTATAATTATATGCGTAAGTAAAACTATATTTCATTGGAATTCATATCTTCAAAAAGTATATAACCTAAAATTAAGTTGTGATATGATATAATTCTAGGTTTTTATAGATATTTTTTTTAATTGAATAAAGAATGTATTTGTTAAAAATAAATAAACTTATTTGTGTAATTAAACCAATGTTAGTATAGATAATGCCGTTTAATTTTTTTATAATTATGTAATTGATAAAATTTAATCACAATATGGAGGCTAATATATTAATTGTGTAAAGATTTGCATTGTATATTTAATTTGATGTCTAGGTTTTTGTTTTAGATTCGTCAAGTAAATCGAACTAGAATGATATGAAATTCATATATTTTGGTGGTAAAGTACACAATGATAAGGTTGACCGATAAGAAGTACGGACGCACCGTAATTAGTAATGTTCCCACACATGGCGTATGAGGTATCATGCGTACAACTACATGCCCTTTTACGGCTAACGTCTCACCGTAGTTTGCTATATTTATGAAAAGTGAATAATTTAGGATTCTCCACTTTTGAAATGGAGTACATACCTCTTTAAAGCAATGTTTTCATAACCGTACCGTCCACAATATCGGAAAGTTTAGTGGTATGAAATTTGATGGTTCAACCGTGGTTTTGTACCGTTTCACGGTTGTAATAATAAAGAAAAAATATAGAGGACAATTAATAGATAAAATAAGTACGGATGAATTAATAATCAAACCGAATAATACTAGTCGTATATAGAATTAAAAATTAGTTAAAATCCTAAAATCTAGACTTCAAATATCTATAATTATATGCGTAAGTAAAACTATATTTCATATTGGAATTCATATCTTCAAAAAAGTATATAATCTAAAATTAAGTTGTGATATGATATAATTCTAGGTTTTTATAGATATTTTTTAATTGAATAAAGAATGTATTTGTTAAAAATAAATAAACTTATTTGTGTAATTAAACCAATGTTAGTATAGATAATCCCGTTATTTTTTTTTATAATTATGTAATTGATAAAATTTAATCTGGTGGTTAATATATTAATTGTGTAAAGATTTGCATTGTATATTTAATTTGATGTCTAGGTTTGTTGTTTTAGATTCGTCAAGTAAATCAAACTAGAATGATATGAAATTCATATATTTTGGTGGTAAAGTACACGTGATAAGGTTGACCGATAAGAAGTACGGACGCACCGTAATTAGTAATGTTCCCACACATGGCGTATGAGACAATCATGCGTACAACTACATGCCTTTACGGCTAACGTCTCACCGTAGGTTGCTATATTTATGAAAAGTGAATAATTTAGGATTCTCCACTTTTGAAATGGAGTACATACCTCTTTAAAGCAATGTTTTCATAACCGTACCGTCCACAATATCGGAAAGTTTAGTGGTATGAAATTTGATGGTTCAACCGTGGTTTTGTACCGTTTCAATGTGTAATAATAAAGAAAAAATATAGAGGACAATTAATAGATAAAATAAGTACGGATGAATTAATAATCAAACCGAATAATACTAGTCGTATATAGAATTAAAAAGTAGTTAAAAATCCTAAAATCTAGACTTCATATATCTATAATTATATGCGTAAGTAAAACTATATTTCATATTGGAATTCATATCTTCAAAAAGTATATAACCTAAAATTAAGTTGTGATATGATATAATTCTAGGTTTTTATAGATATTTTTTTTAATTGAATAAAGAATGTATTTGTTAAAAATAAATAAACTTATTTGTGTAATTAAACCAATGTTAGTATAGATAATGCCGTTTAATTTTTTTATAATTATGTAATTGATAAAATTTAATCACAATATGGAGGCTAATATATTAATTGTGTAAAGATTTGCATTGTATATTTAATTTGATGTCTGTTGTTTTAGATTCGTCAAGTAAATCGAACTAGAATGATATGAAATTCATATATTTTGGTGGTAAAGTACACAATGATAAGGTTGACCGATAAGAAGTACGGACGCACCGTAATTAGTAATGTTCCCACACATGGCGTATGAGAAATCATGCGTACAACTACATGCCCTTTTTACGGCTAACGTCTCACCGTAGGTTGCTATATTTATGAAAAGTGAATAATTTAGGATTCTCCACTTTTGAAATGGAGTACATACCTCTTTAAAGCAATGTTTTCATAACCGTACCGTCCACAATATCGGAAAGTTTAGTGGTATGAAATTTGATGGTTCAACCGTGGTTTTGTACCGTTTCAATGAGTTGTAATAATAAAAAAAAATATAGGACAATTAATAGATAAAATAAGTACGGATGAATTAATAATCAAACCGAATAATACTAGTCGTATATAGAATTAAAAAGTAGTTAAAATCCTAAAATCTAGACTTCATATATCTATAATTATATGCGTAAGTAAAACTATATTTCATATTGGAATTCATATCTTCAAAAAGTATATAACCTAAAATTAAGTTGTGATATGATATAATTCTAGGTTTTTATAGATATTTTTTTTAATTGAATAAAGAATGTATTTGTTAAAAATAAATAAACTTATTTGTGTAATTAAACCAATGTTAGTATAGATAATGCCGTTTAATTTTTTTATAATTATGTAATTGATAAAATTTAATCACAATATGGAGGCTAATATATTAATTGTGTAAAGATTTGCATTGTATATTTAATTTGATGTCTAGGTTTGTTGTTTTAGATTCGTCAAGTAAATCGAACTAGAATGATATGAAATTCATATATTTTGGTGGTAAAGTACACAATGATAAGGTTGACCGATAAGAAGTACGGACGCACCGTAATTAGTAATGTTCCCACACATGGCGTATGAGACAAGTCATGCGTACAACTACATGCCTTTACGGCTAACGTCTCACCGTAGGTTGCTATATTTATGAAAAGTGAATAATTTAGGATTCTCCACTTTTGAAATGGAGTACATACCTCTTAAAGCAATGTTTTCATAACCGTACCGTCCACAATATCGGAAAGTTTAGTGGTATGAAATTTGATGGTTCAACCGTGGTTTTGTACCGTTTCAACAAGTTGTAATAATAAAGAAAAAATATAGAGGACAATTAATAGATAAAATAAGTACGGATGAATTAATAATCAAACCGAATAATACTAGTCGTATATAGAATTAAAAAGTAGTTAAAAATCCTAAAATCTAGACTTCATATATCTATAATTATATGCGTAAGTAAAACTATATTTCATATTGGAATTCATATCTTCAAAAAGTATATAACCTAAAATTAAGTTGTGATATGATATAATTCTAGGTTTTTATAGATATTTTTTTTAATTGAATAAAGAATGTATTTGTTAAAAATAAATAAACTTATTTGTGTAATTAAACCAATGTTAGTATAGATAATGCCGTTTAATTTTTTTATAATTATGTAATTGATAAAATTTAATCACAATATGGAGGCTAATATATTAATTGTGTAAAGATTTGCATTGTATATTTAATTTGATGTCTAGGTTTGTTGTTTTAGATTCGTCAAGTAAATCGAACTAGAATGATATGAAATTCATATATTTTGGTGGTAAAGTACACAGTGATAAGGTTGACCGATAAGAAGTACGGACGCACCGTAATTAGTAATGTTCCCACACATGGCGTATGAGAGTCATGCGTACAACTACATGCCCTTTACGGCTAACGTCTCACCGTAGGTTGCTATATTTATGAAAAGTGAATAATTTAGGATTCTCCACTTTTGAAATGGAGTACATACCTCTTTAAAGCAATGTTTTCATAACCGTACCGTCCACAATATCGGAAAGTTTAGTGGTATGAAATTTGATGGTTCAACCGTGGTTTTGTACCGTTTCAACAGGTTGTAATAATAAAGAAAAAATATAGAGGACAATTAATAGATAAAATAAGTACGGATGAATTAATAATCAAACCGAATAATACTAGTCGTATATAGAATTAAAAAGTAGTTAAAAATCCTAAAATCTAGACTTCATATATCTATAATTATATGCGTAAGTAAAACTATATTTCATATTGGAATTCATATCTTCAAAAAGTATATAACCTAAAATTAAGTTGTGATATGATATAATTCTAGGTTTTTATAGATATTTTTTTAATTGAATAAAGAATGTATTTGTTAAAAATAAATAAACTTATTTGTGTAATTAAACCAATGTTAGTATAGATAATGCCGTTTAATTTTTTTATAATTATGTAATTGATAAAATTTAATCACAATATGGAGGCTAATATATTAATTGTGTAAAGATTTGCATTGTATATTTAATTTGATGTCTAGGTTTAGATTCGTCAAGTAAATCGAACTAGAATGATATGAAATTCATATATTTTGGTGGTAAAGTACACAGTGATAAGGTTGACCGATAAGAAGTACGACGCACCGTAATTAGTAATGTTCCCACACATGGCGTATGAGACGGTCATGCGTACAACTACATGCCCTTTACGGCTAACGTCTCACCGTAGGTTGTTATATTTATGAAAAGTGAATAATTTAGGATTCTCCACTTTTGAAATTGAGTACATACCTCTTTAAAGCAATGTTTTCATAATTGCATCGTCCACAATATCGGAAAGTTTTTGTAGTATGAAATTCGATGGATCTACCGTGGTTTTGTACCGTTTCAACAGTTGTAATAATAATGAAAAAATATAAATGACAATTAATAGATAAAATAAGTACGGATGAATTAATAATCAAACCGAATAATACTAGTCGTATATAGAATTAAAAAGTACTTAAAAATCCTAAAAACTGGATTTCATATATCTATAATTATATGCGTAAGTAAAACTATATTTCATATTGGAATTCATATCTTCAAAAAGTATATAACCTAAAATTAAGTTGTGATATGATATAATTCTAGGTTTTTATAATATTTTTTTTAATTGAATAAAGAATGTATTTGTTAAAAATAAATAAACTTATTTGTGTAATTAAACCAATGTTAGTATAGATAATGCCGTTTAATTTTTTTATAATTATGTAATTGATAAAATTTAATCACAATATGGAGGCTAATATATTAATTGTGTAAAGATTTGCATTGTATATTTAATTTGATGTCTAGGTTTGTTGTTTTAGATTCGTCAAGTAAATCGAACTAGAATGATATGAAATTCATATATTTTGGTGGTAAAGTACACAGTGATAAGGTTGACCGATAAGAAGTACGGACGCACCGTAATTAGTAATGTTCCCACACATGGCGTATGAGGTATCATGCGTACAACTACATGCCTTTTTACGGCTAACGTCTCACCGTAGGTTGCTATATTTATGAAAAGTGAATAATTTAGGATTCTCCACTTTTGAAATGGAGTACATACCTCTTTAAAGCAATGTTTTCATAACCGTACCGTCCACAATATCGGAAAGTTTAGTGGTATGAAATTTGATGGTTCAACCGTGGTTTTGTACCGTTTCAACAAGTTGTAATAATAAAGAAAAATATAGAGGACAATTAATAGATAAAATAAGTACGGATGAATTAATAATCAAACCGCATAATACTAGTCGTATATAGAATTAAAAAGTAGTTAAAAATCATAAAATCTAGACTTCATATATCTATAATTATATGCGTAAGTAAAACTATATTTCATACTGGAATTCATATCTTCAAAAGTATATAACCTAAAATTAAGTTGTGATATGATATAATTCTAGGTTTTTATAGATATTTTTTTAATTGAATAAAGAATGTATTTGTTAAAAATAAATAAACTTATTTGTGTAATTAAACCAATGTTAGTATAGATAATGCCGTTTAATTTTTTTATAATTATGTAATTGATAAAATTTAATCACAATATGGAGGCTAATATATTAATTGTGTAAAGATTTGCATTGTATATTTAATTTGATGTCTAGGTTTGTTGTTTTAGATTCGTCAAGTAAATCGAACTAGAATGATATGAAATTCATATATTTTGGTGGTAAAGTACAAATGATAAGGTTGACCGATAAGAAGTACGGACGCACCGTAATTAGTAATGTTCCCACACATGGCGTATGAGACAGTCATGCGTACAACTACATGCCCTTTACGGCTAACGTCTCACCGTAGGTTGCTATATTTATGAAAAGTGAATAATTTAGGATTCTCCACTTTTGAAATGGAGTACATACCTCTTTAAAGCAATGTTTTCATAACCGTACCGTCCACAATATCGGAAAGTTTAGTGGTATGAAATTTGATGGTTCAACCGTGGTTTTGTACCGTTTCAACAAGTTGTAATAATAAAGAAAAAATATAGAGGACAATTAATAGATAAAATAAGTACGGATGAATTAATAATCAAACCGAATAATACTAGTCGTATATAGAATTAAAAAGTAGTTAAAATCCTAAAATCTAGACTTCATATATCTATAATTATATGCGTAAGTAAAACTATATTTCATATTGGAATTCATATCTTCAAAAAGTATATAACCTAAAATTAAGTTGTGATATGATATAATTCTAGGTTTTTATAGATATTTTTTTTAATTGAATAAAGAATGTATTTGTTAAAAATAAATAAACTTATTTGTGTAATTAAACCAATGTTAGTATAGATAATGCCGTTTAATTTTTTTATAATTATGTAATTGATAAAATTTAATCACAATATGGAGGCTAATATATTAATTGTGTAAAGATTTGCATTGTATATTTAATTTGATGTCTATTTTTGTTGTTTTAAATTCGTCAAGTAAATCGAACTAGAATGATATGAAATTCATATATTTTGGTTGTAAAGTACACAATGATAAGGTTGACCGATAAGAAGTACGGACGCACCGTAATTAGTAATGTTCCCACACATGGCGTATGAGACGTCATGCGTACAACTACATGCCTTTTTACGGCTAACGTTTCACGGTAGGTTGCTATATTTATGAAAAGTGAATAATTTAGGATTCTCCACTTTTGAAATGGAGTGCATACCTCTTTAAAGCAATGTTTTCATAACCGTACCGTCCACAATATCGGAAAGTTTAGTGGTATGAAATTTGATGGTTCAACCGTGGTTTTGTACCGTTTCAACAGTTGTAATAATAAGAAAAAATATAGAGGACAATTAATAGATAAAATAAGTACGGATGAATTAATAATCAAACCGAATAATACTAGTCGTATATAGAATTAAAAAGTAGAAAAATCCTAAAATCTAGACTTCATATATCTATAATTATATGCGTAAGTAAAACTATATTTCATATTGGAATTCATATCTTCAAAAAGTATATAACCTAAAATTAAGTTGTGATATGATATAATTCTAGGTTTTTAGATATTTTTTTAATTGAATAAAGAATGTATTTGTTAAAAATAAATAAACTTATTTGTGTAATTAAACCAATGTTAGTATAGATAATGCCGTTTAATTTTTTTATAATTATGTAATTGATAAAATTTAATCACAATATGGAGGCTAATATATTAATTGTGTAAAGATTTGCATTGTATATTTAATTTGATGTCTAGGTTTGTTGTTTTAGATTCGTCAAGTAAATCGAACTAGAATGATATGAAATTCATATATTTTGGTGGTAAAGTACACAGTGATAAGGTTGACCGATAAGAAGTACGGACGCACCGTAATTAGTAATGTTCCCACACATGGCGTATGAGATATCATGCGTACAACTACATGCCTTTACGGCTAACGTCTCACCGTAGGTTGCTATATTTATGAAAAGTGAATAATTTAGGATTCTCCACTTTTGAAATGGAGTACATACCTCAAAGCAATGTTTTCATAACCGTACCGTCCACAATATCGGAAAGTTTAGTGGTATGAAATTTGATGGTTCAACCGTGGTTTTGTACCGTTTCAACAAGTTGTAATAATAAAGAAAAAATATAGAGGACAATTAATAGATAAAATAAGTACGGATGAATTAATAATCAAACCGAATAATACTAGTCGTATATAGAATTAAAAAGTAGTTAAAAATCATAAAATCTAGACTTCATATATCTATAATTATATGCGTAAGTAAAACTATATTTCATATTGGAATTCATATCTTCAAAAAAGTATATAACCTAAAATTAAGTTGTGATATGATATAATTCTAGGTTTTTATAGATATTTTTTTTAATTGAATAAAGAATGTATTTGTTAAAAATAAATAAACTTATTTGTGTAATTAAACCAATGTTAGTATAGATAATGCCGTTTAATTTTTTTATAATTATGTAATTGATAAAATTTAATCACAATATGGAGGCTAATATATTAATTGTGTAAAGATTTGCATTGTATATTTAATTTGATGTCTAGGTTTGTTGTTTTAGATTCGTCAAGTAAATCGAACTAGAATGATATGAAATTCATATATTTTGGTGGTAAAGTACACAAGTGATAAGGTTGACCGATAAGAAGTACGGACGCACCGTAATTAGTAATGTTCCCACACATGGCGTATGAGAGTCATGCGTACAACTACATGCCCTTTACGGCTAACGTCTCACCGTAGGTTGCTATATTTATGAAAAGTGAATAATTTAGGATTCTCCACTTTTGAAATGGAGTACATACCTCTTTAAAGCAATGTTTTCATAACCGTACCGTCCACAATATCGGAAAGTTTAGTGGTATGAAATTTGATGGTTCAACCGTGGTTTTGTACCGTTTCAACAAGTTGTAATAATAAGAAAAAATATAGAGGACAATTAATAGATAAAATAAGTACGGATGAATTAATAATCAAACCGAATAATACTAGTCGTATATAGAATTAAAAAGTAGAAAAATCCTAAAATCTAGACTTCATATATCTATAATTATATGCGTAAGTAAAACTATATTTCATATTGGAATTCATATCTTCAAAAAAGTATATAACCTAAAATTAAGTTGTGATATGATATAATTCTAGGTTTTTATAGATATTTTTTAATTGAATAAAGAATGTATTTGTTAAAAATAAATAAACTTATTTGTGTAATTAAACCAATGTTAGTATAGATAATGCCGTTTAATTTTTTTATAATTATGTAATTGATAAAATTTAATCACAATATGGAGGCTAATATATTAATTGTGTAAAGATTTGCATTGTATATTTAATTTGATGTCTAGGTTTGTTGTTTTAGATTCGTCAAGTAAATCGAACTAGAATGATATGAAATTCATATATTTTGGTGGTAAAGTACACGTGATAAGGTTGACCGATAAGAAGTACGGACGCACCGTAATTAGTAATGTTCCCACACATGGCGTATGAGACGGTCATGCGTACAACTACATGCCCTTTACGGCTAACGTCTCACCGTAGGTTGCTATATTTATGAAAAGTGAATAATTTAGGATTCTCCACTTTTGAAATGGAGTACATACCTCTTTAAAGCAATGTTTTCATAACCGTACCGTCCACAATATCGGAAAGTTTAGTAGTATGAAATTTGATAGTTCAAGTTTTATGCAAGTATCATGATTGTAATAATAAAAAGAAAAAATATAGAGACAATTAATAGATAAAATAAATGCGGATGAATTAATAATCAATACCGAATAATACTAGTCGTATATAGAATTAAAAGTAGTTAAAAATCCTAAAATCTAGCCTTTTTCTTCAAATATCTATAATTATATGTGTTGTAATTTTTTTTTATGTCTCCTCTAAAAGTATACTAAAATTAAGTTGTGATATGATATAATTCTAGGTTTTTATAGATATTTTTTTTAATTGAATAAAGAATGTATTTGTTAAAAATAAATACACTTATTTGTGTAATTAACCCAATTTAGTATAGATAATCCCGTTTAATTTTTTTATAATTTTGTAATTGATAAAATTTAATCCCAATATGGAGGCTAATATATTAATTGTGTAAAGATTTGCATTGTATATTTAATTTGATGTCTAGGTTTGTTGTTTTAGATTCGTCAAGTAAATCGAACTAGAATGATATGAAATTCATATATTTTGGTGGTAAAGTACACAGTGATAAGGTTGACCGGTAAGAAGTACGGACGCACCGTAATTAGTTATGTTCCCACACATGGCGTATGAGACAGTCATGCGTACAACTATATGCCCTTTAGGGCTAACGTCTCACCGTAGGTTGCTATATTTATGAAAAGTGAATAATTTAGAATTCTCCACTTTTGAAATGGAGTTCATACCTCTTTAAAGCCATGTTTTCATAACCGTACCGTCCACAATATCGGAAAGTTTAGTGGTATGAAATTTGATGGTTCAACCGTGGTTTTGTACCGTTTCAACAGGTTGTAATAATAAAGAACAAATATAGAGGACAATTAATAGATAAAATAAGTACGGATGAATTAATAATCAAATCGAATAATACTAGTCGTATATAGAATTAAAAAGTAGTTAAAAATCCTAAAATCTAGACTTCAAATATCTATAATTATATGCGTATGTAAAACTATATTTCATATTGGAATTCATATCTTCAAAAAAGTATATAACCTAAAATTAAGTTATGATATGATATAATTCTAGGTTTTTATAGATATTTTTTTTAATTGAATAAAGAATGTATTTGTTAAAAATAAATACACTTATTTGTGTAATTAAACCAATGTTTGTATAGATAATGCCATTTAATTATTTTATAATTATGTAATTGATAAAATTTAATCACAATATGGAGGCTAATATATTAATTGTGTACAGATTTGCATTGTATATTTAATTTGATGTCTAGGTTTGTTCGTCAAGTAAATTAAACTAGAATGATATGAAATTCATATATTTTGGTGGTAAAGTACACAGTGATAAGGTCGACCGATAAGAAGTACGGACGCACCGTAATTAGTAATGTTCCCACACATGGCGTATGAGGCGTTCCATGCGTACAACTACATGCTCCTTTTACGGCTAACGTCTCACCGTAGGTTGCTATATTTTTGAAAAGTGAATAATTTAGGATTCTCCCACTTTTGAAATGGAGTTCATACCTCTTTTTAAAGCCGGGTTTTCATAACCGTACCGTCCACAATATCGGAAAGTTTAGTGGTATGAAATTTGATGGTTCAACCGTGGTTTTGTACGTTTCCACAGAGTTGTAATAATAAATAAAAAATATAGAGGACAAATTAATAGATAAAATAAGTACTGATGAATTAATAAATCAAAAACCGAATAATACTAGTCGTATATAGAATTAAAAATGAAATTAAAAATCCTAAAATCTAGAATTCAAATATCTATAATTATATTCGTAAGTGAAACTATATTTCATATTGGAATTCATATCTTCAAAAAAGTATATAACCTAAAATTAAGTTGTGATATGATATAATTCTTAAATTTTTATCAATATTTTTTAATTGAATAAAGAATGTATTTGTTAAAAATAAATAAACTTATTTGTGTAATTAAACCAACGTTAGTATAGATAATGCTGCTTAATTTTTTTTATAATTATGTAATTGATAAAATTTAATCACAATACGGAGTCTAAGATATTAATTGTGTAAAGATTTGCATTGTATATTTAATTTTGATGTGACAGTTTGTTGTTTTAAACATTCGTCAAGTAAATTGAATTAGAATGATATGAAATTCATATATTTTGGTGGTAAAGTACATAAGGATAAGGTCAGACTGATAAGAAGTACCATCACATCAAAATTAGTAATGTTCCCACACATGGCGTATGAGGCAAACATATGCATAACTACATGCCCTTTACGGCTAACGTCTCACCGTAGGTTGCTATATCATTTATGAAAAGTGAATAATTCTAGGATTCTCCACTTTTGAAATTGAGTTCATATACCTCCCCAAAAAGCCATGTTTTCATAACCGTAACAATATCGGAAAGTTTAGTGGTATGAAATTTGATGGTTCAACCGTGGTTTTGTACCGTTTCAACAGTTGTAATAATAAAAAATATATAGAGGACAATTAATAGATAAAATAAGTACGGATGAATTAATAATCAAACCGAATAATACTAGTCGTATATAGAATTAAAAAGTAGTTAAAAATCCTAAAATCTAGACTTCATATATCTATAATTATATGCGTAAGTAAAACTATATTTCATATTGGAATTCATATCTTCAAAAAAGTATATAACCTAAAATTAAGTTGTGATATGATATAATTCTAGGTTTTTATAGATATTTTTTTTAATTGAATAAAGAATGTATTTGTTAAAAATAAATAAACTTATTTGTGTAATTAAACCAATGTTAGTATAGATAATGCCGTTTAATTTTTTTATAATTATGTAATTGATAAAATTTAATCACAATATGGAGGCTAATATATTAATTGTGTAAAGATTTGCATTGTATATTTAATTTGATGTCTAGGTTTGTTGTTTTAGATTCGTCAAGTAAATCGAACTAGAATGATATGAAATTCATATATTTTGGTGGTAAAGTACACAAGTGATAAGGTTGACCGATAAGAAGTACGGACGCACCGTAATTAGTAATGTTCCCACACATGGCGTATGAGACATCATGCGTACAACTACATGCCCTTTACTAACGTCTCACCGTAGGTTGCTATATTTATGAAAAGTGAATAATTTAGGATTCTCCACTTTTGAAATGGAGTACATACCTCTTTAAAGCAATGTTTTCATAACCGTACCGTCCACAATATCGGAAAGTTTAGTGGTATGAAATTTGATGGTTCAACCGTGGTTTTGTACCGTTTCAACAAGTTGTAATAATAAAGAAAAAATATAGAGGACAATTAATAGATAAAATAAGTACGGATGAATTAATAATCAAACCGAATAATACTAGTCGTATATAGAATTAAAAAGTAGTTAAAAATCCTAAAATCTAGACTTCATATATCTATAATTATATGCGTAAGTAAAACTATATTTCATATTGGAATTCATATCTTCAAAAAAGTATATAACCTAAAATTAAGTTGTGATATGATATAATTCTAGGTTTTTATAGATATTTTTTTTAATTGAATAAAGAATGTATTTGTTAAAAATAAATAAACTTATTTGTGTAATTAAACCAATGTTAGTATAGATAATGCCGTTTAATTTTTTTATAATTATGTAATTGATAAAATTTAATCACAATATGGAGGCTAATATATTAATTGTGTAAAGATTTGCATTGTATATTTAATTTGATGTCTAGGTTTGTTGTTTTAGATTCGTCAAGTAAATCGAACTAGAATGATATGAAATTCATATATTTTGGTGGTAAAGTACACAAGTGATAAGGTTGACCGATAAGAAGTACGGACGCACCGTAATTAGTAATGTTCCCACACATGGCGTATGAGACAGTCATGCGTACAACTACATGCCCTTTTACGGCTAACGTCTCACCGTAGGTTGCTATATTTATGAAAAGTGAATAATTTAGGATTCGCCACTTTTGAAATGGAGTACATACCTCTTTAAAGCATGTTTTCATAACCGTACCGTCCACAATATCGGAAAGTTTAGTGGTATGAAATTTGATGGTTCAACCGGTTTTGTACCGTTTCAACAGGTTGTAATAATAAAGAAAAATATATAGAGGACAATTAATAGATAAAATAAGTACGGATGAATTAATAATCAAACCGAATAATACTAGTCGTATATAGAATTAAAAAGTAGTTAAAAATCCTAAAATCTAGACTTCATATATCTATAATTATATGCGTAAGTAAAACTATATTTCATATTGGAATTCATATCTTCAAAAAAGTATATAACCTAAAATTAAGTTGTGATATGATATAATTCTAGGTTTTTATAGATATTTTTTTTAATTGAATAAAGAATGTATTTGTTAAAAATAAATAAACTTATTTGTGTAATTAAACCAATGTTAGTATAGATAATGCCGTTTAATTTTTTTATAATTATGTAATTGATAAAATTTAATCACAATATGGAGGCTAATATATTAATTGTGTAAAGATTTGCATTGTATATTTAATTTGATGTCTAGGTTTGTTGTTTTAGATTCGTCAAGTAAATCAAACTAGAATGATATGAAATTCATATATTTTGGTGGTAAAGTACACGGTGATAAGGTTGACCGATAAGAAGTACGGACGCACCGTAATTAGTAATGTTCCCACACATGGCGTATGAGCGTCATGCGTACAACTACATGCCCTTTTACGGCTAACGTCTCACCGTAGGTGCTATATTTATGAAAAGTGAATAATTTAGGATTCTCCACTTTTGAAATGGAGTACATACCTCTTTAAAGCAATGTTTTCATAACCGTACCGTCCACAATATCGGAAAGTTTAGTGGTATGAAATTTGATGGTTCAACCGTGGTTTTGTACCGTTTCAACAAGTTGTAATAATAAAGAAAAAATATAGAGGACAATTAATAGATAAAATAAGTACGGATGAATTAATAATCAAACCGAATAATACTAGTCGTATATAGAATTAAAAAGTAGTTAAAAATCCTAAAATCTAGACTTCATATATCTATAATTATATGCGTAAGTAAAACTATATTTCATATTGGAATTCATATCTTCAAAAAGTATATAACCTAAAATTAAGTTGTGATATGATATAATTCTAGGTTTTTATAGATATTTTTTTTAATTGAATAAAGAATGTATTTGTTAAAAATAAATAAACTTATTTGTGTAATTAAACCAATGTTAGTATAGATAATGCCGTTTAATTTTTTTATAATTATGTAATTGATAAAATTTAATCACAATATGGAGGCTAATATATTAATTGTGTAAAGATTTGCATTGTATATTTAATTTGATGTCTAGGTTTGTTGTTTTAGATTCGTCAAGTAAATCGAACTAGAATGATATGAAATTCATATATTTTGGTGGTAAAGTACACGTGATAAGGTTGACCGATAAGAAGTACGGACGCACCGTAATTAGTAATGTTCCCACACATGGCGTATGAGAGTCATGCGTACAACTACATGCCCTTTTACGGCTAACGTCTCACCGTAGGTTGCTATATTTATGAAAAGTGAATAATTTAGGATTCTCCACTTTTGAAATGGAGTACATACCTCTTTAAAGCAATGTTTTCATAACCGTACCGTCCACAATATCGGAAAGTTTAGTGGTATGAAATTTGATGGTTCAACCGTGGTTTTGTACCGTTTCAACAGTTGTAATAATAAGAAAAAATATAGAGGACAATTAATAGATAAAATAAGTACGGATGAATTAATAATCAAACCGAATAATACTAGTCGTATATAGAATTAAAAAGTAGTTAAAAATCCTAAAATCTAGACTTCATATATCTATAATTATATGCGTAAGTAAAACTATATTTCATATTGGAATTCATATCTTCAAAAAAGTATATAACCTAAAATTAAGTTGTGATATGATATAATTCTAGGTTTTTATAGATATTTTTTTTAATTGAATAAAGAATGTATTTGTTAAAAATAAATAAACTTATTTGTGTAATTAAACCAATGTTAGTATAGATAATGCCGTTTAATTTTTTTATAATTATGTAATTGATAAAATTTAATCACAATATGGAGGCTAATATATTAATTGTGTAAAGATTTGCATTGTATATTTAATTTGATGTCTAGGTTTGTTGTTTTAGATTCGTCAAGTAAATCGAACTAGAATGATATGAAATTCATATATTTTGGTGGTAAAGTACACGGTGATAAGGTTGACCGATAAGAAGTACGGACGCACCGTAATTAGTAATGTTCCCACACATGGCGTATGAGACAGTCATGCGTACAACTACATGCCCTTTACGGCTAACGTCTCACCGTAGGTTGCTATATTTATGAAAAGTGAATAATTTAGGATTCTCCACTTTTGAAATGGAGTACATACCTCTTTAAAGCAATGTTTTCATAACCGTACCGTCCACAATATCGGAAAGTTTAGTGGTATGAAATTTGATGGTTCAACCGTGGTTTTGTACCGTTTCAACAGTTGTAATAATAAAGAAAAAATATAGAGGACAATTAATAGATAAAATAAGTACGGATGAATTAATAATCAAACCGAATAATACTAGTCGTATATAGAATTAAAAAGTAGTTAAAAATCCTAAAATCTAGACTTCATATATCTATAATTATATGCGTAAGTAAAACTATATTTCATATTGGAATTCATATCTTCAAAAAAGTATATAACCTAAAATTAAGTTGTGATATGATATAATTCTAGGTTTTTATAGATATTTTTTTAATTGAATAAAGAATGTATTTGTTAAAAATAAATAAACTTATTTGTGTAATTAAACCAATGTTAGTATAGATAATGCCGTTTAATTTTTTTATAATTATGTAATTGATAAAATTTAATCACAATATGGAGGCTAATATATTAATTGTGTAAAGATTTGCATTGTATATTTAATTTGATGTCTAGGTTTGTTGTTTTAGATTCGTCAAGTAAATCGAACTAGAATGATATGAAATTCATATATTTTGGTGGTAAAGTACACGTGATAAGGTTGACCGATAAGAAGTACGGACGCACCGTAATTAGTAATGTTCCCACACATGGCGTATGAGACGGTCATGCGTACAACTACATGCCCTTTTACGGCTAACGTCTCACCGTAGGTTATATTTATGAAAAGTGAATAATTTAGGATTCTCCACTTTTGAAATGGAGTACATACCTCTTTAAAGCAATGTTTTCATAACCGTACCGTCCACAATATCGGAAAGTTTAGTGGTATGAAATTTGATGGTTCAACCGTGGTTTTGTACCGTTTCAACAAGTTGTAATAATAAAGAAAAAATATAGAGGACAATTAATAGATAAAATAAGTACGGATGAATTAATAATCAAACCGAATAATACTAGTCGTATATAGAATTAAAAAGTAGTTAAAATCCTAAAATCTAGACTTCATATATCTATAATTATATGCGTAAGTAAAACTATATTTCATATTGGAATTCATATCTTCAAAAAGTATATAACCTAAAATTAAGTTGTGATATGATATAATTCTAGGTTTTTATAGATATTTTTTTTAATTGAATAAAGAATGTATTTGTTAAAAATAAATAAACTTATTTGTGTAATTAAACCAATGTTAGTATAGATAATGCCGTTTAATTTTTTTATAATTATGTAATTGATAAAATTTAATCACAATATGGAGGCTAATATATTAATTGTGTAAAGATTTGCATTGTATATTTAATTTGATGTCTAGGTTTGTTGTTTTAGATTCGTCAAGTAAATCGAACTAGAATGATATGAAATTCATATATTTTGGTGGTAAAGTACACGTGATAAGGTTGACCGATAAGAAGTACGGACGCACCGTAATTAGTAATGTTCCCACACATGGCGTATGAGACATGCGTACAACTACATGCCCTTTTACGGCTAACGTCTCACCGTAGGTTGCTATATTTATGAAAAGTGAATAATTTAGGATTCTCCACTTTTGAAATGGAGTACATACCTCTTTAAAGCAATGTTTTCATAACCGTACCGTCCACAATATCGGAAAGTTTAGTGGTATGAAATTTGATGGTTCAACCGTGGTTTTGTACCGTTTCAACAGTTGTAATAATAAAAAAAATATAGAGGACAATTAATAGATAAAATAAGTACGGATGAATTAATAATCAAACCGAATAATACTAGTCGTATATAGAATTAAAAAGTAGTTAAAAATCCTAAAATCTAGACTTCATATATCTATAATTATATGCGTAAGTAAAACTATATTTCATATTGGAATTCATATCTTCAAAAAGTATATAACCTAAAATTAAGTTGTGATATGATATAATTCTAGGTTTTTATAGATATTTTTTTAATTGAATAAAGAATGTATTTGTTAAAAATAAATAAACTTATTTGTGTAATTAAACCAATGTTAGTATAGATAATGCCGTTTAATTTTTTTATAATTATGTAATTGATAAAATTTAATCACAATATGGAGGCTAATATATTAATTGTGTAAAGATTTGCATTGTATATTTAATTTGATGTCTAGGTTTGTTGTTTTAGATTCGTCAAGTAAATCGAACTAGAATGATATGAAATTCATATATTTTGGTGGTAAAGTACAAAGGATAAGGTTGACCGATAAGAAGTACGGACGCACCGTAATTAGTAATGTTCCCACACATGGCGTATGAGACTCATGCGTACAACTACATGCCTTTTACGGCTAACGTCTCACCGTAGGTTGCTATTTTATGAAAAGTGAATAATTTAGGATTCTCCACTTTTGAAATGGAGTACATACCTCTTTAAAGCAATGTTTTCATAACCGTACCGTCCACAATATCGGAAAGTTTAGTGGTATGAAATTTGATGGTTCAACCGTGGTTTGTACCGTGTCCACAGGTTGTAATAATAAAGGAAAAATATAGAGGACAATTAATAGATAAAATAAGTACGGATGAATTAATAATCAAACCGAATAATACTAGTCGTATATAGAATTAAAAATTAGTTAAAATCCTAAAATCTAGACTTCAAATATCTATAATTATATGCGTAAGTAAAACTATATTTCATATTGGAATTCATATCTTCAAAAAGTATATAACCTAAAATTAAGTTGTGATATGATATAATTCTAGGTTTTTATAGATATTTTTTTAATTGAATAAAGAATGTATTTGTTAAAAATAAATAAACTTATTTGTGTAATTAAACCAATGTTAGTATAGATAATGCCGTTTAATTTTTTATAATTATGTAATTGATAAAATTTAATCACAATATGGAGGCTAATATATTAATTGTGTAAAGATTTGCATTGTATATTTAATTTGATGTCTAGGTTTGTTGTTTTAGATTCGTCAAGTAAATCGAACTAGAATGATATGAAATTCATATATTTTGGTGGTAAAGTACACAGTGATAAGGTTGACCGATAAGAAGTACGGACGCACCGTAATTAGTAATGTTCCCACACATGGCGTATGAGACAGTCATGCGTACAACTACATGCCCTTTACGGCTAACGTCTCACCGTAGGTTGCTATATTTATGAAAAGTGAATAATTTAGGATTCTCCACTTTTGAAATGGAGTACATACCTCTTTAAAGCAATGTTTTCATAACCGTACCGTCCACAATATCGGAAAGTTTAGTGGTATGAAATTTGATGGTTCAACCGTGGTTTTGTACCGTTTCAACGTTGTAATAATAAAGAAAAAATATAGAGGACAATTAATAGATAAAATAAGTACGGATGAATTAATAATCAAACCGAATAATACTAGTCGTATATAGAATTAAAATGTAGTTAAAAATCCTAAAATCTAGACTTCATATATCTATAATTATATGCGTAAGTAAAACTATATTTCATATTGGAATTCATATCTTCAAAAAAGTATATAACCTAAAATTAAGTTGTGATATGATATAATTCTAGGTTTTTATAGATATTTTTTTTAATTGAATAAAGAATGTATTTGTTAAAAATAAATAAACTTATTTGTGTAATTAAACCAATGTTAGTATAGATAATGCCGTTTAATTTTTTTATAATTATGTAATTGATAAAATTTAATCACAATATGGAGGCTAATATATTAATTGTGTAAAGATTTGCATTGTATATTTAATTTGATGCCTAGGTTTGTTATGTTAGATTCGTCACGTAAATCGGAGACTAAGATGATATGAAATTCATATATTTTGGTCGTAAAGTACACGGTGATAAGGTTGACCGGTAGAGAGTACGGACGCACGTAATTAGTAATGTTCCCCCACATGGCGTATGAGACGGTCATACGTGCAGCTACGTACTTACTTTTTACGGCTAGCAGTCGCCGTAGGTTGCTATATTTATGAAAAGTGAATAATTTAGAGATTCTCACTTTTGAAATGGAGTACATACCTCTCAAAAGCAATGTTTTCATAACCATACCGTCCACGATATGGGAAAGTTTAGTGGTATCAAATTTGATGGATCCTGGTGGTTTGTACCATTTCAACGAGGTTGTAATAATAAAGAAAAAAATATAGAGGACAATTAATAGAGTAAATGGAAGCACGGATGAATTAATAATCAGAACGAATAATACTAGTCGTATATAGAATTAAAAAATAGTTAAAAATCCTAAAATCTAGACTTCGTATATCTATAATTATATGCGTAAGTAAAACTATATTTCATATTGGAATTCATATCTTCAAAAAAAGTACATAACCTAAAATTAAGTTGTGATATGATATAATTCCAGGTTTTTATCGATATTTTTTTTAATTGAATCAGAATGTATTCGATAAAAATAAATACACTTATTTGTGTAATTAACCGAATGTTAGTATAGATAATGCCGTTTAATTATTTTATAAATGTAATTGATAAAATTTAATCACAATATGGAGGCTAATATATTAATTGTGTAAAGATTTGAATTGTATATTTAATTTGATGTCTAGGTTTGTTGTTTTAGATTCGTCAAGTAAATCAAACTAGAATGATATGAAATTCATATATTTTGGTGGTAAAGTACACGATGATAAGGTTGACCGATAAGAAGTACGGACGCACCGTAATTAGTAATGTTCCCACACATGGCGTATGAGACGGTCATGCGTACAACTACATGCCCTTTACGGCTAACGTCTCACCGTAGGTTGCTATATTTATGAAAAGTGAATAATTTAGGATTCTCCACTTTTGAAATGGAGTACATACCTCTTTAAAGCAATGTTTTCATAACCGTACCGTCCACAATATCGGAAAGTTTAGTGGTATGAAATTTGATGGTTCAACCGTGGTTTTGTACCGTTTCAACAGGTTGTAATAATAAAGAAAAAATATAGAGGACAATTAATAGATAAAATAAGTACGGATGAATTAATAATCAAACCGAATAATACTAGTCGTATATAGAATTAAAAAGTAGTTAAAAATCCTAAAATCTAGACTTCATATATCTATAATTATATGCGTAAGTAAAACTATATTTCATATTGGAATTCATATCTTCAAAAAAGTATATAACCTAAAATTAAGTTGTGATATGATATAATTCTAGGTTTTTATAGATATTTTTTTTAATTGAATAAAGAATGTATTTGTTAAAAATAAATAAACTTATTTGTGTAATTAAACCAATGTTAGTATAGATAATGCCGTTTAATTTTTTTATAATTATGTAATTGATAAAATTTAATCACAATATGGAGGCTAATATATTAATTGTGTAAAGATTTGCATTGTATATTTAATTTGATGTCTAGGTTTGTTGTTTTAGATTCGTCAAGTAAATCGAACTAGAATGATATGAAATTCATATATTTTGGTGGTAAAGTACACAGTGATAAGGTTGACCGATAAGAAGTACGGACGCACCGTAATTAGTAATGTTCCCACACATGGCGTATGAGACGGTCATGCGTACAACTACATGCCCTTTTACGGCTAACGTCTCACCGTAGGTTGCTATATTTATGAAAAGTGAATAATTTAGGATTCTCCACTTTTGAAATGGAGTACATACCTCTTTAAAGCAATGTTTTCATAACCGTACCGTCCACAATATCGGAAAGTTTAGTGGTATGAAATTTGATGGTTCAACCGTGGTTTTGTACCGTTTCAACAGGTTGTAATAAAGAAAAAATATAGAGGACAATTAATAGATAAAATAAGTACGGATGAATTAATAATCAAACCGAATAATACTAGTCGTATATAGAATTAAAAAGTAGTTAAAAATCCTAAAATCTAGACTTCATATATCTATAATTATATGCGTAAGTAAAACTATATTTCATATTGGAATTCATATCTTCAAAAAGTATATAACCTAAAATTAAGTTGTGATATGATATAATTCTAGGTTTTTATAGATATTTTTTTTAATTGAATAAAGAATGTATTTGTTAAAAATAAATAAACTTATTTGTGTAATTAAACCAATGTTAGTATAGATAATGCCGTTTAATTTTTTTATAATTATGTAATTGATAAAATTTAATCACAATATGGAGGCTAATATATTAATTGTGTAAAGATTTGCATTGTATATTTAATTTGATGTCTAGGTTTGTTGTTTTAGATTCGTCAAGTAAATCGAACTAGAATGATATGAAATTCATATATTTTGGTGGTAAAGTACACTGATAAGGTTGACCGATAAGAAGTACGGACGCACCGTAATTAGTAATGTTCCCACACATGGCGTATGAGAAGTCATGCGTACAACTACATGCCCTTTACTAACGTCTCACCGTAGGTTGCTATATTTATGAAAAGTGAATAATTTAGGATTCTCCACTTTTGAAATGGAGTACATACCTCTTTAAAGCAATGTTTTCATAACCGTACCGTCCACAATCGGAAAGTTTAGTGGTATGAAATTTGATGGTTCAACCGTGGTTTTGTACCTTTCAACAGGTTGTAATAATAAAGAAAAAATATAGAGGACAATTAATAGATAAAATAAGTACGGATGAATTAATAATCAAACCGAATAATACTAGTCGTATATAGAATTAAAAAGTAGTTAAAAATCCTAAAATCTAGACTTCATATATCTATAATTATATGCGTAAGTAAAACTATATTTCATATTGGAATTCATATCTTCAAAAAGTATATAACCTAAAATTAAGTTGTGATATGATATAATTCTAGGTTTTTATAGATATTTTTTTAATTGAATAAAGAATGTATTTGTTAAAAATAAATAAACTTATTTGTGTAATTAAACCAATGTTAGTATAGATAATGCCGTTTAATTTTTTTATAATTATGTAATTGATAAAATTTAATCACAATATGGAGGCTAATATATTAATTGTGTAAAGATTTGCATTGTATATTTAATTTGATGTCTAGGTTTGTTGTTTTAGATTCGTCAAGTAAATCGAACTAGAATGATATGAAATTCATATATTTTGGTGGTAAAGTACAAATGATAAGGTTGACCGATAAGAAGTACGGACGCACCGTAATTAGTAATGTTCCCACACATGGCGTATGAGACACATGCGTACAACTACATGCCCTTTACGGCTAACGTCTCACCGTAGGTTGCTATATTTATGAAAAGTGAATAATTTAGGATTCTCCACTTTTGAAATGGAGTACATACCTCTTTAAAGCAATGTTTTCATAACCGTACCGTCCACAATATCGGAAAGTTTAGTGGTATGAAATTTGATGGTTCAACCGTGGTTTTGTACCGTTTCAACAAGTAATAATAAAGAAAAAATATAGAGGACAATTAATAGATAAAATAAGTACGGATGAATTAATAATCAAACCGAATAATACTAGTCGTATATAGAATTAAAAAGTAGTTAAAAATCCTAAAATCTAGACTTCATATATCTATAATTATATGCGTAAGTAAAACTATATTTCATATTGGAATTCATATCTTCAAAGAAGTATATAACCTAAAATTAAGTTGTGATATGATATAATTCTAGTGTTTTTATATATTTTTTAATTGAATAAAGAATGTATTTGTTAAAAATAAATAAACTTATTTGTGTAATTAAACCAATGTTAGTATAGATAATGCCGTTTAATTTTTTTATAATTATGTAATTGATAAAATTTAATCACAATATGGAGGCTAATATATTAATTGTGTAAGATTTGCATTGTATATTTAATTTGATGTCTAGGTTTGTTGTTTTAGATTCGTCAAGTAAATCGAACTAGAATGATATGAAATTCATATATTTTGGTGGTAAAGTACACGGTGATAAGGTTGACCGATAAGAAGTACGGACACACCGTAATTAGTAATGTTCCCACACATTGCGTATAAGAGTCATGCGTACAACTACATGCCTTTTACGGCTAACGTCTCACCGTAGGTTGCTATATTTATGAAAAGTGAATAATTTAGGATTCTCCACTTTTGAAATGGAGTACATACCTCTTTAAAGCAATGTTTTCATAACCGTACCGTCCACAATATCGGAAAGTTTAGTGGTATGAAATTTGATGGTTCAACCGTGGTTTTGTACCGTTTTCAAGGTTGTAATAATAAAGAAAAATATAGAGGACAATTAATAGATAAAATAAGTACGGATGAATTAATAATCAAACCGAATAATACTAGTCGTATATTGACTTAAAAAGTAGTTAAAACTCTTAAAATCTACACTTCATATATCTATAATTATATGCGTAAGTAAAACTATATTTCATATTGGAATTCATATCTTCAAAAAAGTATATAACCTAAAATTAAGTTGTGATATGATATAATTCTAGGTTTTTATAGATATATTTTTTAATTGAATAAAGAATGTATTTGTTAAAAATAAATAAACTTATTTGTGTAATTAAACCAATGTTAGTATAGATAATGCCGTTTAATTTTTTTATAATTATGTAATTGATAAAATTTAATCACAATATGGAGGCTAATATATTAATTGTGTAAAGATTTGCATTGTATATTTAATTTGATGTCTAGGTTTGTTGTTTTAGATTCGTCAAGTAAATCGAACTAGAATGATATGAAATTCATATATTTTGGTTGTAAAGTACACAATGATAAGGTTGACCGATAAGAAGTACGGACGCACCGTAATTAGTAATGTTCCCACACATGGCGTATGAGATGCGTACAACTACATGCCCTTTACGGCTAACGTCTCACCGTAGGTTGCTATATTTATGAAAAGTGAATAATTTAGGATTCTCCACTTTTGAAATGGAGTACATACCTCTTTAAAGCAATGTTTTCATAACCGTACCTCCACAATATCGGAAAGTTTAGTGGTATGAAATTTGATGGTTCAACCGTGGTTTTGTACCGTTTCAAAGTTGTAATAATAAAGAAAAAATATAGAGGACAATTAATAGATAAAATAAGTACGGATGAATTAATAATCAAACCAATGTCACTAGTCGTATATAAATTTAAAAGTTGTGAAAAAATCCTAAAATCTAGACTTAGTATATCCTACATAATTATTTGCGTAAAGTGAAAAACTATATTTCATATTGCATTTCATATCTTCAAAAGTAAATAACCTAAAATTAAGTTGCGATATGATATAGTCCATAGAGTGTTTATAGATATTTATTGTAATTGAATAAAGAATGTATTTGCTAAAAATAAATAAAGTTATTTGTGTTATTAAACTAATGTTAGTATAGATAATGTCGTTTAATTTTTTTATAATTATGTAATTGATAAAATTTAATCACAATATGGAGGCTAGTATATTAATTGTGTAAAGATTTGCATTGTATATTTAATTTGATGTCTAGGTTTATTGTTTTAGATTCGTCAGTAAATCGAACTAGAATGATATGAAATTCATATATTTTGGTGGTAAAGTACACAGTGATAAGGTTGACCGATAAGAAGTACGGACGCACCGTAATTAGTAATGTTCCCACACATGACGTATGAGACGTACTATGCGTACAACTACATAGCCCTTTTACTAGCTAACGTCTCACTCGTAGGTTGCATATATTTTTGAAAAGTGAATAATTTAGGATTCTCCACTTTTGAAATGGAGTTCATACCTCTTTTTAAAGCCATGTTTTCATAACCGTACGGTCAACGATATCAGACTTAGTGGTATGAAATTTGATGGTTCAACCATGATTTTGTACCGTTTCAACGAGGTTGTAATACTAAAGAAAAAAATATAGAGGACAATTAATAGATAAAATAAGTACGGATGAATTAATAATCAAACCTTAATAATGATAGAGTATATAGAATTAAAAAGTTGAAAGAAAAATCCTAAAATCTAGATTTCATATATCTATAATTATATGCGTAAGTAAAATTATATTTCATATTGGAATTCTTAACTTCAAAAAAAGTATATAACTTTGAATTAAGTTGTGATATGATATAATTCTAGGTGTTTATAAGGTATATTTTTAATTGAATAAATAATGTATTTGTTAAAAATAAATAAACTTATTTGTGTAACTAAACTGATATTCGTATAGATAATGCCGTTTAATTTTTTTATAATTATGTAATTGATAAAATTTCGATACAATATAGATCTAAGATATTAATTGTGTAAAGATTTGCATTGTATATTTAATTTGATCTGTAGGTTTGTTGTTTTAGATTGATCAAGTAAATAGAACTAGAATGTTATGAAATTCATATATTTTGGTGGTAATGTACCTTTATGATAAGGTTGGTAGATAAGAAGTACGGACGCACCGTAATTAGTAATGTTCCCACACATGTATGAGACGGTCATGCGTACAACTACATGCCCTTTACGGCTAACGTCTCACCGTAGGTTGCTATAGATATTTATGAAAAGTGAATAATTTATGATTCTCCACTTTTGAAATGGAGTACATACCTCTTTAGAGCAATGTTTTCATAACTGCATCGTCCACAATATCGGAAAGTTGAAAGGGTATGAAATTTGATGGATCAACTCGTGGTTTTATGCATCGTTTTCTGTGTTGTAATAATAATAAAAAATATACAGGACAATTAATAAGATAAAAATAAGTACGGATGAATTAATAATCAAACCGAATAATACTAGTCGTATATAGAATTAAAAACTTTATGAAAAATCCTAAAATTTACACTTCATATATCTATAATTATATGCGTAAGTAAAACTATATTTCATATTAAATTCATATCTTCAAAAAAGTACATAACCTAAAAAATTAAGTTGTGATATGATATAATTCTAGGTTTTTATCGATATTTTTTTTAATTGAATAAAGAATGTATTTGTTAAAAATAAACACACTTATTTGTGTAATTAAACCAATGTTACTACAGATAATCCCGTTTAATTTTTTTATAATTATATAATTCATAAAATTTAAACACAAAATGGAGGCTAATATATTAATTTATTGTGAAGATTTGCATTGTATATTTAATTTGATGTCTAGGTTTGTTGTTTTAGATTCATCAAGTAAATCAGACTAGAATGATATGAAATTCATATATTTTGGTGGTAAAGTACATAGTGATAAGGTTGGCCAGATACAAAATGCGGACGCACCGTAATTAGTAATGTTCCCACACATGGCGTATGAGACAGTCATGCGTACAACTACATGCCCTTTACGGCTAACGTCTCACCGTAGGTTGCTATATTTATGAAAAGTGAATAATTTAGGATTCTCCACTTTTGAAATGGAGTACATACCTCTTTAAAGCAAGTTTTCATAACCGTACCGTGCAATATCGGAAAGTTTAGTGGTATGAAATTTGATGGTTCAACCGTGGTTTTGTACCGTTTCAACAGTTGTAATAATAAAGAAAAAATATAGAGGACAATTAATAGATAAAATAAGTACGGATGAATTAATAATCAAACCGAATAATACTAGTCGTATATAGAATTAAAAAGTAGTAAAAATCCTAAAATCTAGACTTCATATATCTATAATTATATGCGTAAGTAAAACTATATTTCATATTGGAATTCATATCTTCAAAAAGTATATAACCTAAAATTAAGTTGTGATATGATATAATTCTAGGTTTTTATAGATATTTTTTTAATTGAATAAAGAATGTATTTGTTAAAAATAAATAAACTTATTTGTGTAATTAAACCAATGTTAGTATAGATAATGCCGTTTAATTTTTTTATAATTATGTAATTGATAAAATTTAATCACAATATGGAGGCTAATATATTAATTGTGTAAAGATTTGCATTGTATATTTAATTTGATGTCTAGGTTTGTTGTTTTAGATTCGTCAAGTAAATCGAACTAGAATGATATGAAATTCATATATTTTGGTGGTAAAGTAAACAAGATGAAGTTGACCGATAAGAAGTACGAACGCACCGTAATTAGTAATGTTCCCACACATGGCGTATGATACAACATGCGTACAATTACATGCACTTTTAAGGCTAACGTCTCACCGTAGGTTTCTATATTTATGAAAAAGTAATAATTTAGATTCTCCAAATGGAGTTCATACCTTTTTAAAGCCATGTTTTCATAACCGTATGGTCCACAATAGATTGAAAGTTTAGTGATATGAAATTTGATGGTTCAACCAGGATTTTGTATCGTTTGTTAGGGTTGTAATACTAAAGAAAAAATATAGGAGGACAATTAATAGATAAAATAAGTACCTGCATGAATTAATAATCAAACCGAATAATACTAGTCGTATATAGAATTAAAAAGTTAAAAATCCTAAAATCTAGACTTCATATATCTATAATTATATGCGTAAGTAAAACTATATTTCATATTGGAATTCATATCTTCAAAAAGTATATAACCTAAAATTAAGTTGTGATATGATATAATTCTAGGTTTTTATAGATATATTTTTTAATTGAATAAAGAATGTATTTGTTAAAAATAAATAAACTTATTTGTGTAATTAAACCAATGTTAGTATAGATAATGCCGTTTAATTTTTTTATAATTATGTAATTGATAAAATTTAATCACAATATGGAGGCTAATATATTAATTGTGTAAAGATTTGCATTGTATATTTAATTTGATGTCTAGGTTTGTTTTAGATTCGTCAAGTAAATCGAACTAGAATTATGAAATTCATATATTTGGGTGGTAAAGTACAGTGATAAGGTTGGACTGATAAGAAGTACTTTATCTAATGTAATTAGTAATGTTCCCACACATGGCGTATGAGATACTATGCGTACAACTACATGCCCTTTACGGCTAACCTCTCACCGTAGATTGCTATATTTATGAAAAGTGAATAATTTAGGATTCTCCACTTTTGAAATGGAGTCTATACCTCTTTAAAGCCAAGTCAGCAAATCAGACCGTCTACAATATCGGAAAGTTTAGTGGTATGAAATTTGATGGTTCAACCGTGGTTTTGTACCGTGTCAACAAAGCTGTAATAATAAAGAAAAAAATAATAGAGGACAATTAATAGATAAAAATAAGTACTGATGAATTAATAATCAAACCGAATTATACTAGTCGTATATAGAATTAAAAATTAATTAAAATACTAAAATCTACACTTCATATATATATATAATTATATGCATAAGTAAAACTATATTTCATATTGGAATTCATATCTTCAAAAAAGTATATAACCAAAAATTAAGTTTTGATATGATATAATTCTAGGGTTTATAGATATTTTTTTTAATTGAATAAAGAATGTTTTTGTTAAAAATAAATAAACTTATTTGTGTAATTAAACCAATGTTAGTATAGACAATGGCATTTAATTTTTTTATAATTATGTAATTGATAAAATTTAATCACAATATGGAGGCTAATATATTAATTGTGTAAAGATTTGCATTGTATATTTAATTTGATGTCTAGGTTTGTTGTTTTAGATTCGTCAAGTAAATCGAACTAGAATGATATGAAATTCATATATTTTGGTGGTAAAGTACAATGATAAGGTTGACCAAGAAGTACGAACGCACCGTAATTAGTAATGTTCCCACACATGGCGTATGAGATATCATGCGTACAACTACATGCACTTACGGCTAACGTCTCACCGTAGGTTGCTATATTTATGAAAAGTGAATAATTTAGGATTCTCCACTTTTGAAATGGAGTACATACCTCTTTAAAGCCATGTTTTCATAACCGTACCGTCCACAATATCGGAAAGTTTAGTGGTATGAAATTTGATGGTTCAACCGTGGTTTTGTACCGTTTCAATAGGTTGTAATAATAAAGAAAAAATATAGAGGACAATTAATAGATAAAATAAGTACGGATGAATTAATAATCAAACCGAATAATACTAGTCGTATATAGAATTAAAAAGTAGAAAAATCCTAAAATCTAGACTTCATATATCTATAATTATATGCGTAAGTAAAACTATATTTCATATTGGAATTCATATCTTCAAAAAAGTATATAACCTAAAATTAAGTTGTGATATGATATAATTCTAGGTTTTTATAGATATATTTTTTAATTGAATAAAGAATGTATTTGTTAAAAATAAATAAACTTATTTGTGTAATTAAACCAATGTTAGTATAGATAATGCCGTTTAATTTTTTTATAATTATGTAATTGATAAAATTTAATCACAATATGGAGGCTAATATATTAATTGTGTAAAGATTTGCATTGTATATTTAATTTGATGTCTAGGTTTGTTGTTTTAGATTCGTCAAGTAAATCGAACTAGAATGATATGAAATTCATATATTTTGGTGGTAAAGTACACAATGATAAGGTTGACCGATAAGAAGTACGGACGCACCGTAATTAGTAATGTTCCCACACATGGCGTATGAGAGATCATGCGTACAACTACATGCCCTTTACGGCTAACGTCTCACCGTAGGTTGCTATATTTATGAAAAGTGAATAATTTAGGATTCTCCACTTTTGAAATGGAGTACATACCTCTTTAAAGCCAATGTTTTCATAACCGTACCGTCCACAATATCGGAAAGTTTAGTGGTATGAAATTTGATGGTTCAACCGTGGTTTTGTACCGTTTCAACAGTTGTAATAATAAAGAAAAAATATAGAGGACAATTAATAGATAAAATAAGTACGGATGAATTAATAATCAAACCGAATACTAGTCGTAGTAGAATTAAAAAAGTTAAAAATCCTAAAATCTAGACTTCATATATCTATAATTATATGCGTAAGTAAAACTATATTTCATATTGCAATTCATATCTTCAAAAAGTATATAACCTAAAATTAAGTTGTGATATGATATAATTCTAGGTTTTTATAGATATATTTTAATTGAATAAAGAATGTATTTGTTAAAAATAAATAAACTTATTTGTGTAATTAAACCAATGTTAGTATAGATAATGCCGTTTAATTTTTATAATTATGTAATTGATAAAATTTAATCACAATATGGAGGCTAATATATTAATTGTGTAAAGATTTGCATTGTATATTTAATTTGATGTCTAGGTTTGTTGTTTTAGATTCGTCAAGTAAATCGAACTAGAATGATATGAAATTCATATATTTTGGTGGTAAAGTACACGTGATAAGGTTGACCGATAAGAAGTACGGACGCACCGTAATTAGTAATGTTCCCACACATGGCGTATGAGACAGTCATGCGTACAACTACATGCCCTTTTACGGCTAACGTCTCACCGTAGGTTGCTATATTTATGAAAAGTGAATAATTTAGGATTCTCCACTTTTGAAATGGAGTTCATACCTCTTTAAAGCCAATGTTTTCATAACCGTACCGTCCACAATATCGGAAAGTTTAGTGGTATGAAATTTGATGGTTCAACCGTGGTTTTGTACCGTAACAAAGTTGTAATAATAAAGAAAAAATATAGAGGACAATTAATAGATAAAATAAGTACGGATGAATTAATAATCAAACCGCATAATACTAGTCGTATATAGAATTAAAAAGTAGTTAAAAATCATAAAATCTAGACTTCATATATCTATAATTATATGCGTAAGTAAAACTATATTTCATATTGGAATTCATATCTTCAAAAAAGTATATAACCTAAAATTAAGTTGTGATATGATATAATTCTAGGTTTTTATAGATATTTTTTTAATTGAATAAAGAATGTATTTGTTAAAAATAAATAAACTTATTTGTGTAATTAAACCAATGTTAGTATAGATAATGCCGTTTAATTTTTTTATAATTATGTAATTGATAAAATTTAATCACAATATGGAGGCTAATATATTAATTGTGTAAAGATTTGCATTGTATATTTAATTTGATGTCTAGGTTTGTTGTTTTAGATTCGTCAAGTAAATCGAACTAGAATGATATGAAATTCATATATTTTGGTGGTAAAGTCATAACCCCGTCGTCCCACTGATATCGGAAAGTTTAGTGGTATGAAATTTGATGGTTCAACCGTGGTTTTGTACGTTTCAATAGGTTGTAATAATAAAGAAAAAATATAGAGGACAATTAATAGATAAAATAAGTACGGATGAATTAATAATCAAACCGAATAATACTAGTCGTATATTAATTAAAAATAGTGAAAAATCTCAAGACTACCAGCAGTATCTATAATTATATGCGTAAGTAAAACTATATCTGATATTGGAATTCATATCTTCAAAAGTATATAACCTAAAATTAAGTTGTGATATGATATAATTCTAGGTTTTTATAAATATTTATTTCTCCTCCCAGAATGGAATAAAGAATGTATTTGTTAAAAATAAATAAACCTATTTTTGTAATTAAACTAATGTTACTATGTATAATGTCGTTTAATTTTTTTATAATTTATGTGTAATTGATCAAATTTAATCACAATATGGAGGCTAATATATTAATTGTGTAAAGACTTCTACTGTATATTTAATTTGATGTCTAGGTTTGTTGTTTTAGATTCGTCAAGTAAATCGAATCCAATATGAAATTCATATATTTCTGTGGTAAAGTATTACGCCGATAAGGTTTTAATTGATAAGAAGTACGACTCACCGTCATTATGCAATGTTCCTAACATGGCGATGAGACTACTATGCGTACAACTACATGCCCTTTGGATGTGCGTCAACGTCTCACTGTAGGTTGTTATATTTATGAAAAGTGAATAATTTAGGATTCTCCACTTTTGAAACAGCTACCTCTCTGAAAGCAATACTTTTCATAACCGAACAATAACAATATTTGAAATTTTAGTGGCAAGAAATTTTGATGGTTCGACCGTGGTTTTGTACCGTTTCTAACAGTTGTAATAATAAAGAAAAAATATATTTGACAATTAATAGATAAAATAAGTACGGATGAATTAATAATCAAACCGAATAATACTATTTGTATATAGAATTAAAAAGTAGTGAAATATCCTAAAATCTACACTTCTTATATCTATAATTACATGCGTAAGTAAAACTATATTTCATATTGAATTCATATCTTCAAAAAAGTATATAACCTAAAATTAAGTTGTACATATGATATAATGCTAGTTGTTTATAGATATTTTTTTAATTGAATAAAGAATGTATTTGTCTAAAAATAAATAACAAACTTATTTGTGTAACTAAACCAATGTTAGTATAGATAATGCCGTTTAATTTTTTAGAAAATTATGTAATTGATAAAATTTAATCACAATATGGAGGCTAGTATATTAATTGTGTAAAGATTTGCATTGTATATTTAATTTGATGTCTAGGTTTGTTGTTTTAGATTCGTCAAGTAAATCGAACTAGAATGATATGAAATTCATATATTTTGGTGGTAAAGTACACTAAAGATAAGGTCAATCGATAAGAAGTACGGACGCACCGTAATTAGTAATGTTCCCACACATGGCGTACGAGACAGTCACGCGTATAACTACATGCCCTTTACTGCTAACGTCTCACCGTAGGTTGCTATATTTGCGAAAAGTGAATAATTTAGGATTCTCCACTTTTGAAATGGAGTTCATACCTCCTTAAAGCCATGTTTTCATAACCGTACCGTCCACAATATCGGAAAGTTTAGTGGTATGAATTTTGATGGTTCAACCGTGATTTTGTACCGTGTCAACAAAGTTGTAATAATAAAGAAAAAATATACATCACAATTAATAGATAAAATAAGTACTGATAAATTAATAATCAAACCGAATAATACTAGTCGTATATAGAATTAAAAATGAAGTGTAAAATCCTAAAATCTAGACTTCAAATATCTATAATTATATTCGTAAGTGAAACTATATTTCATATTGGAATTCATATCTTCAAAAAAGTAAATAATCTAAATGTAAGTTGTGATATTATATAATTCTAGGTTTTTATAGATATTTTTTTTAATTGAATAAAGAATTGTTTTTGTTAAAAATAACACAAACTTATTTGTGTAATTAACCGAATGCTAGTATAGATAATGTCGTTTAATTTTTTTAGTAATTATGTAATTGATAAAATTTAATCACAATATGGAGGCTAATTTATTAATTGTGTAAAGATTGTGCATTGTATATTTAATTTGATGTCTAGGTTTGTTGTTTTACATTCGTCAAGTAAATCTAACTAGAATGATATGAAATTCAAATATTTCGATGGTAAAGTACAATGGATAAGGTCAACCGATTGGCTAGCACAGACGCACCGTACTAAGCAGTGTTCCCATATATGGCGTACGAGACACATGCGTACAACTACATGCCCTTTACTTCGCTAACGTCTCACCGTAGGTTGCCAGTATTTATGAAAAGTGAATAATTTAGGATTCTCCACTTTGGAAATTTTAGTGGTATGAAATTTTGATGGTTAAAACCGTGGTTTTGTACCGTTTCAACAGCCTTGTAATAATAAAGAAAAAATATGAGGACAATTAATAGATAAAATAAGTACGGATAAATTAATAATCAAATCTAATAATACTAGTCGTATATAGAATTAAAGGGTAAGAGCAAAAATTCTAAAATCTAGGCTTCAAATATCTATAATTATAATGCTAGTATGTAAAACTATATTTCATAATAAAATTCTTATATCTTCAAAAAAGTATATAACCTAAAATTAAGTTCGTGATATGATATGACTCAGGTTTTTTATTTATATTTTTTTTAATTCAATGTTAATGTATTTTGTTAAAAATAAATACACTTATTTGTGTAATTAACTCAATTTAGTATAGATAATCCCGTTTAATTTTTTTATAATTATGTAATTGATAAATTTTAATCCTAAATTATGTAGGCTAATTTATACACTGTAAAAAGACTAGATTGTATATTTAATTTGATGTCTAGGTTTGCTGTTTTAGATTCGTCAAGTAAATCGAACTAGAATGATATGAAATCTACATATTTTGGTGGTAAAGTACACTATGATAAGGTCGACTGATAAGAAGTACGGACGCACCGTAATTAGTAACGTGCCCAAATACGACAGATGGTATACCATGCGTACAACTACATGCGTTCCTTTACGCTAACGTCTCACCGTAGGTTGCTATATTTATTTTATGAAAAGTGAATAATATAGGATTCGCTTACTTTTGAAATCGAGTTCATACCTCTTTAAAGCCATGTTTTCATAACCGTACGGTCCATGGGCCATTTTAAAGTTTAGTGTATGTTAAAATTCTGGATGGGTTCAACCATGGGTTTGTACCGTTTCAATAGGTTGTAATAATAAAGAAAATATATAGAGGACAATTAATAGATAAAATAAGTACGGATGAATTAATAATCAAACCGAATAATACTAGTCGTATATAGAATTAAAAAGTAGTTAAAAATCCTAAAATCTAGACTTCATATATCTATAATTATATGCGTAAGTAAAATTATATTTCATATTGGAATTCATATCTTCAAAAAATATATCACACAAAATTAAGTCGCGAGATGATATAATTCTCGGTGTTTATGAATATTTTTGTTTAATTGAATAAAGAATGTATTTAATAAGAATAAATAAACTTATTTGTGTAATTAAACCAATGTTAGTATAGATAATGCCGTTTAATTTTTTTATAATTATGTAATTGATAAAATTTAATCACAATATGGAGGCTAATATATTAATTAATATAGATTTGCATTGTATATTTAATTTGATGTCTAGGTTTGTTCTTTTAGATTGATCAAGTAAATCAGTAGGAATAGATATGTGAAATTCATATATTTTGGTGGTAAAGTACACAATGATAAGGTTGACCGATAAGAAGTACGGACGCACCGTAATTAGTAATGTTCCCACACATGGCGTATGAGACAGTCATGCGTACAACTACATGCCCTTTTACGGCTAACGTCTCACCGTAGGTTGCTATATTTATGAAAAGTGAATAATTTAGGATTCTCCACTTTTGAAATGGAGTACATACCTCTTTAAAGCAATGTTTTCATAACCGTACCGTCCACAATATCGGAAAGTTTAGTGGTATGAAATTTGATGGTTCAACCGTGGTTTTGTACCGTTTCAACATTGTAATAATAAAGAAAAATATATAGAGGACAATTAATAGATAAAATAAGTACGGATGAATTAATAATCAAACCGAATAATACTAGTCGTATATAGAATTAAAAAGTAGTTAAAAATCATAAAATCTAGACTTCATATATCTATAATTATATGCGTAAGTAAAACTATATTTCATATTGCAATTCATATCTTCAAAAAGTATATAACCTAAAATTAAGTTGTGATATGATATAATTCTAGGTGTTTATAGATATATTTTTTAATTGAATAAAGAATGTATTTGTTAAAAATAAATAAACTTATTTGTGTAATTAAACCAATGTTAGTATAGATAATGCCGTTTAATTTTTTTATAATTATGTAATTGATAAAATTTAATCACAATATGGAGGCTAATATATTAATTGTGTAAAGATTTGCATTGTATATTTAATTTGATGTCTAGGTTTGTTGTTTTAGATTCGTCAAGTAAATCGAACTAGAATGATATGAAATTCATATATTTTGGTGGTAAAGTACAGTGATAAGGTTGACCGATAAGAAGTACGGACGCACCGTAATTAGTAATGTTCCCACACATGGCGTATGAGACAGTCATGCGTACAACTACATGCCCTTTTACGGCTAACGTCTCACCGTAGGTTGCTATATTTATGAAAAGTGAATAATTTAGGATTCTCCACTTTTGAAATGGAGTACATACTTTAAAGCAATGTTTTCATAACCGTACCGTCCACAATATCGGAAAGTTTAGTGGTATGAAATTTGATGGTTCAACCGTGGTTTTGTACCGTTTCAACAGGTTGTAATAATAATAAAAAATATAGAGGACAATTAATAGATAAAATAAGTACGGATGAATTAATAATCAAACCGAATAATACTAGTCGTATATAGAATTAAAAAGTAGTTAAAAATCCTAAAATCTAGACTTCATATATCTATAATTATATGCGTAAGTAAAACTATATTTCATATTGGAATTCATATCTTCAAAAAGTATATAACCTAAAATTAAGTTGTGATATGATATAATTCTAGGTTTTTATAGATATTTTTTTTAATTGAATAAAGAATGTATTTGTTAAAAATAAATAAACTTATTTGTGTAATTAAACCAATGTTAGTATAGATAATGCCGTTTAATTTTTTTATAATTATGTAATTGATAAAATTTAATCACAATATGGAGGCTAATATATTAATTGTGTAAAGATTTGCATTGTATATTTAATTTGATGTCTATTTTTGTTGTTTTAAATTCGTCAAGTAAATCGAACTAGAATGATATGAAATTCATATATTTTGGTTGTAAAGTACACAATGATAAGGTTGACCGATAAGAAGTACGGACGCACCGTAATTAGTAATGTTCCCACACATGGCGTATGAGACGGTCATGCGTACAACTACATGCCCTTTACGGCTAACGTCTCACCGTAGGTTGCTATATTTATGAAAAGTGAATAATTTAGGATTCTCCACTTTTGAAATGGAGTACATACCTCTTTAAAGCAATGTTTTCATAACCGTACCGTCCACAATATCGGAAAGTTTAGTGGTATGAAATTTGATGGTTCAACCGTGGTTTTGTACCGTTTCAACAGGTTGTAATAATAAAGAAAAAATATAGAGGACAATTAATAGATAAAATAAGTACGGATGAATTAATAATCAAACCGAATAATACTAGTCGTATATAGAATTAAAAAGTAGTGAAAAATCCTAAAATCTAGACTTCATATATCTATAATTATATGCGTAAGTAAAACTATATTTCATATTGCAATTCATATCTTCAAAAAGTATATAACCTAAAATTAAGTTGTGATATGATATAATTCTAGGTTTTTATAGATATTTTTTTAATTGAATAAAGAATGTATTTGTTAAAAATAAATAAACTTATTTGTGTAATTAAACCAATGTTAGTATAGATAATGCCGTTTAATTTTTTTATAATTATGTAATTGATAAAATTTAATCACAATATGGAGGCTAATATATTAATTGTGTAAAGATTTGCATTGTATATTTAATTTGATGTCTAGGTTTGTTGTTTTAGATTCGTCAAGTAAATCGAACTAGAATGATATGAAATTCATATATTTTGGTGGTAAAGTACACAATGATAAGGTTGACCGATAAGAAGTACGGACGCACCGTAATTAGTAATGTTCCCACACATGGCGTATGAGACAGTCATGCGTACAACTACATGCCCTTTTACGGCTAACGTCTCACCGTAGGTTGCTATATTTATGAAAAGTGAATAATTTAGGATTCTCCACTTTTGAAATGGAGTACATACCTCTTTAAAGCAATGTTTTCATAACCGTACGTCCACAATATCGGAAAGTTTAGTGGTATGAAATTTGATGGTTCAACCGTGGTTTTGTACCGTTTCAACAAGGTTGTAATAATAAAAAAAAATATAGAGGACAATTAATAGATAAAATAAGTACGGATGAATTAATAATCAAACCGAATAATACTAGTCGTATATAGAATTAAAAAGTAGTTAAAAATCCTAAAATCTAGACTTCATATATCTATAATTATATGCGTAAGTAAAACTATATTTCATATGGAATTCATATCTTCAAAAAGTATATAACCTAAAATTAAGTTGTGATATGATATAATTCTAGGTTTTTATAGATATATTTTTTAATTGAATAAAGAATGTATTTGTTAAAAATAAATAAACTTATTTGTGTAATTAAACCAATGTTAGTATAGATAATGCCGTTTAATTTTTTTATAATTATATAATTGATATAATTTAATCACAATATGGAGGCTAATATATTAATTGTGTACATATTTGGTATCAGATATTTAATTTGATGTCTAGGTTTGTTGTTTTAGATTCGTCATGTAAATCGAACTAGAAATGATATGAAATTCATATATTTTTTTTGCAAAGTACACAAAGATAAGGTTGATTGATAAGGGAAGTGCACGGACGCACCGAAATTAGTAATGTTCCCACACATGGCGCATGAGGCAATGATGGGTTCAATCCACATGCCCTTTTACTACAACGTCTCACCGTAGTTTGCTATATTTTTGAAAAGCAAATAATTTAGGATTCTCCACCTTTTGAAATGGAGTTCATACTCTTTAAAGCCAGGTTTTCATAACCGTACCGTCCACAATATCGGAAAGTTTAGTGGTATGAAATTTGATGGTTCAACCGTGGTTTTGTACCGTTTCAACAGTTGTAATAATAAAGAAAAATATAGAGACAATTAATAGATAAAATAAGTACGGATGAATTAATAATCAAACCGAATAATACTAGTCGTATATAGAATTAAAAAGTAGTGAAAAATCCTAAAATCTAGACTTCATATATCTATAATTATATGCGTAAGTAAAACTATATTTCATATTGAATTCATATCTTCAAAAAAGTATATAACCTAAAATTAAGTTGTGATATGATATAATTCTATTTTTATAGATATATTTTTTAATTGAATAAAGAATGTATTTGTTAAAAATAAATAAACTTATTGTGTAATTAAACCAATGTTAGTATAGATAATGCCGTTTAATTTTTTTATAATTATGTAATT
>JAUJYP020000894.1:0-44115 GCA_030674075.2 Linum usitatissimum
GCACTATACCAAGGTACGTTATGCATAGTGGAAATGCACTATACCCAAGGCACAAAGTGCATATTGCATGGTCGAACTACGGAAAATAAACGTGCAACGTACTCATAGTGGAAATTGACTTCTACGAAGGTCCACGGTCCATAGTGCGTGGTTTGGAAGTGCATCGTACCATGGTCAAATGTGCATAATTTACTATGATGAAGAGTGCACCATACCATAGGACACCGTGCATTCCGAATGGTGGGACTACATCATTCTAATGTGCAAGGTGTGTAGTGGAAGTAAACCATACTTTGGTGCAAAGTACAAGGAGGTGAGAGTGCACTATACCAAGGTACATTATGCATAGTGGAATTGCACTATACAAAGGCACAAAATGCATATTGCATGGCCGAACTATAAAAAATAAAGGTGCAGGCATAGTGGAAATTGACTTTACAAAGTCCTTGGTCCATGGTGCATAGGTGAAGTGCATCATACCGATGGTCAAATGTGCATAATTCGTTATGAAAGTGCACCATACGATAGGGCACGGTTCTTTGCGAATGGTGGAACTCCATCATTCTAATGTGCAAGGTGCATAGTGGAAGTACACGATAATTTGGTGCAAAGTACAAGGAGGTGCGAGACCATTATACCAAGGTACATTATGCATAGTGGACGTACACTATACCAAGGCACAAAATTGCATATTGCATGGTCGGACTACGAAAAATAAACGTGCAGCTCTGTGCATGGTGGAAATTGACTTTACGAAGGTCCACGTGTCCATAGTGCATGGGTGAAGTGCATCGTACGAGAGTCAAATGTGCATAATTCACTATGAAAGTGCACCATACCAGAGGGCACGGTGCATTGCGAATGG
This sequence comes from Linum usitatissimum, assembly GCA_030674075.2. Lineage (NCBI taxonomy): Eukaryota > Viridiplantae > Streptophyta > Magnoliopsida > Malpighiales > Linaceae > Linum > Linum usitatissimum. The sequence goes on from JAUJYP020000894.1 coordinate 866, forward strand.
TGGAACTTCATCATTCTAATGTGCAAGGTGCATAGTGGAAGTAAACCATACTTTGGTGCAAAGTACAAGGAGGTGAAAGTGCACTATACCAAGGTACATTATGCATAGTGGAATTGCACTATACAAAGGCACAAAAAAAAAAAAAAAAAAAAAAAAAAAATAAAAAGTATCATGTGCATGGCCGGAACTATAAAAAATAAACGAATGCACCTTTAAGCATGGTAGGTGGAAATTGACTTTACAAAGGTCCACGCTGTCCATGGTGCATGGGTGAAGTGCATCATACCAGAGGTCAAATGTGTATAATTCAGTTATGAAAGTGCACCATACGATAGGGCACGGTGCTTTGTGAATGGTGGAACTTCATCATTCTAATGTGCGAGGTGCATAGTGGAAGTACACCATACTTTGGTGCAAAATACAAGGAGGTGAGAGTGCAGTATACCAAGGTACGTTATGCATATTGGACTTGCACTATACAAAAGGCACAAAATGCATATTGGATGGTCGAACTATAGAAAATAAAGGTGCACTATGCATAGTGGAAATTGACTTTACAAAGGTCCGCTGTCACATGGTGCATGGTTGAAGTGCATCATACCATGGTCAAATGTGCATAATTCATTGTGAAAGTGCACCATACCATAGGGCACGGTGCATTGTGAATGGTGGAACTACATCATTCTAATGTGCAAGGTGTATAGTGGAAGTACACCATACTTTGTTGCAAAATACAAGGAGGTGAGAGAGCAGTATACCAAGGTACGTTATGCATAGTGGAAATGCACTATACCAAGGCACAAAGTGCATATTGGATGGTCGAACTACAGAAAATAAACGTGCAGCTGTGCATAGTGGAAATTGACTTTACGAAGGTCCACGGTCCATGGTGCATGGTTGAAGTGCATCGTACCATGGTCAAATGTGCATAATTTACGATGAAAGTGCACCATACCATAGGGCACCGTGCATTGCGAATGGTGGAACTACATCATTCTAATGTGCAAGGTGTGTAGTGGAAGTAAACCATACTTTGGTGCAAAGTACAAGGAGGTGAGAGTGCACTGTACCAAGGTACATTATGCATAGTGGAAGTGCAGCATACGAAGGCACAAAATGCATATTGGATGGTCGAACTATAAAAAATAAAGGTGCAGCGAGCATAGTGGAAATTGACTTTACAAAGGTCCACTGTCCATGGTGCATGGGTGAAGTGCATCATACCGGGGTCAAATGTGCATAATTCATTATGAAAGTGCACCATACGATAGGGCACGGTGCTTTGTGAATGGTGGAACTTCATCATTCTAATGTGCAAGGTGCATAGTGGAAGTACACCATACTTTGGTGCAAAATACAAGGAGGTGAGAGAGCACTATAACAAGGTACGTTATGCATAGTGGAAATGCACTATACCAAGGCACAAAATGCATATTGCATGGTCGAACTACGAGAAAATAAAGGTGCCTTGTGCATAGTGGAAATTGACTTTACGAAGGTCCACGGTCCATGGTGCATGGTTGAAGTGCATCATACCATGGTCAAATGTGCATAATTTACGATGAAAGTGCACCATACCATAGGGCACCGTGCATTTCGAATGGTGGAACTACATCATTCTAATGTGCAAGGTGTGTAGTGGAAGTAAACCATACTTTGGTGCAAAGTACAAGGAGGTGAGAGTGCACTATACCAAGGTACATTATGCATAGTGGAATTGCACTATACAAAGGCACAAAATGCATATTGCATGGCCGAACTATAAAAAATAAAGGTGCACTAAGCATAGTGGAAATTGACTTTACAAAGGTCACACCGTCCATGGTGCATGGGTGAAGTGCATCATACCAGGGTCAAATGTGCATAATTCATTATGAAAGTGCACCATACGATAGGGCACGGTGCTTTGTGAATGGTGGAACTTCATCATTCTAATGTGCAAGGTGCATAGTGGAAGTACACCATACTTTGGTGCAAAATACAAGGAGGTGAGAGAGCACTATAACAAGGTACGTTATGCATAGTGGAAATGCACTATACCAAGGCACAAAATGCATATTGCATGGTCGAACTACAGAAAATAAACGTGCATTGTGCATAGTGGAAATTGACTTTACGAAGGTCCACGGTCCATGGTGCATGGTTGAAGTGCATCATACCATGGTCAAATGTGCATAATTTACGATGAAAGTGCACCATACCATAGGGCACCGTGCATTCTGAATGGTGGAACTACATCATTCTAATGTGCAAGGTGTGTAGTGGAAGTAAACCATACTTTGGTGCAAAGTACAAGGAGGTGAGAGTGCACTATACCAAGGTACATTATGCATAGTGGAATTGCACTATACAAAGGCACAAAATGCATATTGGATGGTCGAACTACAAAAAATAAAGGTGCACTGAGCATAGTGGAAATTGACTTTACAAAGGTCCACTGTCCATGGTGCATGGGTGAAGTGCATCATACCAGGGTCAAATGTGCATAATTCATTATGAAAGTGCACCATACGATAGGGCACGGTGCTTTGTGAATGGTGGAACTTCATCATTCTAATGTGCAAGGTGCATAGTGGAAGTACACCATACTTTGGTGCAAAATACAAGGAGGTGAGAGAGCACTATAACAAGGTACGTTATGCATAGTGGAAATGCACTATACCAAGGCACAAAATGCATATTGCATGGTCGAACTACAGAAAATAAAGGTGCCTTGTGCATAGTGGAAATTGACTTTACGAAGGTCCACGGTCCATGGTGCATGGTTGAAGTGCATCATACCATGGTCAAATGTGCATAATTTACGATGAAAGTGCACCATACCATAGGGCACCGTGCATTTTGAATGGTGGAACTACATCATTCTAATGTGCAAGGTGTGTAGTGGAAGTAAACCATACTTTGGTGCAAAGTACAAGGAGGTGAGAGTGCACTATACCAAGGTACATTATGCATAGTGGAATTGCACTATACAAAGGCACAAAATGCATATTGCATGGCCGAACTATAAAAAATAAAGGTGCACTGAGCATAGTGGAAATTGACTTTACAAAGGTCCACTGTCCATGGTGCATGGGTGAAGTGCATCATACCAGGGTCAAATGTGCATAATTCATTATGAAAGTGCACCATACGATAGGGCACGGTGCTTTGTGAATGGTGGAACTTCATCATTCTAATGTGCAAGGTGCATAGTGGAAGTACACCATACTTTGGTGCAAAATACAAGGAGGTGAGAGAGCACTATAACAAGGTACGTTATGCATAGTGGAAATGCACTATACCAAGGCACAAAATGCATATTGGATGGTCGAACTACAGAAAATAAAGGTGCACTATGCATAGTGGAAATTGACTTTACTAAGGTCCACGGTCCATGGTGCATGGTTGAAGTGCATCATACCATGGTCAAATGTGCATAATTTACGATGAAAGTGCACCATACCATAGGGCACCGTGCATTTCGAATGGTGGAACTACATCATTCTAATGTGCAAGGTGTGTAGTGGAAGTAAACCATACTTTGGTGCAAAGTACAAGGAGGTGAGAGTGCACTATACCAAGGTACATTATGCATAGTGGAATTGCACTATACAAAGGCACAAAATGCATATTGCATGGCCGAACTATAAAAAATAAAGGTGCACTGAGCATAGTGGAAATTGACTTTACAAAGGTCCACTTGTCCATGGTGCATGGGTGAAGTGCATCATACCAGGGTCAAATGTGCATAATTCATTATGAAAGTGCACCATACGATAGGGCACGGTGCTTTGTGAATGGTGGAACTTCATCATTCTAATGTGCAAGGTGCATAGTGGAAGTACACCATACTTTGGTGCAAAATACAAGGAGGTGAGAGAGCACTATACCAAGGTACGTTATGCATATTGGACTTGCACTATACAAAGGCACAAAATGCATATTGGATGGTCGAACTACAAAAAATAAAGGTGCACTATGCATAGTGGAAATTGACTTCACAAAGGTCCACGGTCCATGGTGCATGGTTGAAGTGCATCATACCATGGTCAAATGTGCATAATTCATTATGAAAGTGCACCATACCATAGGGCACGGTGCTTTGTGAATGGTGGAACTACATCATTCTAATGTGCAAGGTGTATAGTGGAAGTACACCATACTTTGGTGCAAAATACAAGGAGGTGAGAGAGCACTATACCAAGGTACGTTATGCATAGTGGAAATGCACTATACCAAGGCACAAAATGCATATTGCATGGTCGAACTACAGAAAATAAAGGTGCACCGTGCATAGTGGAAATTGACTTTACGAAGGTCCACGGTCCATGGTGCATGGTTGAAGTGCATCATACCATGGTCAAATGTGCATAATTTACGATGAAAGTGCACCATACCATAGGGCACCGTGCATTCTGAATGGTGGAACTACATCATTCTAATGTGCAAGGTGTGTAGTGGAAGTAAACCATACTTTGGTGCAAAGTACAAGGAGGTGAGAGTGCACTATACCAAGGTACATTATGCATAGTGGAATTGCACTATACAAAGGCACAAAATGCATATTGCATGGCCGAACTATAAAAAATAAAGGTGCACCGAGCATAGTGGAAATTGACTTTACAAAGGTCCACTGTCCATGGTGCATGGGTGAAGTGCATCATACCAGGGTCAAATGTGTATAATTCATTATGAAAGTGCACCATACGATAGGGCACGGTGCTTTGTGAATGGTGGAACTTCATCATTCTAATGTGCAAGGTGCATAGTGGAAGTACACCATACTTTGGTGCAAAATACAAGGAGGTGAGAGAGCACTATACCAAGGTACGTTATGCATAGTGGAAATGCACTATACAAAGGCACAAAATGCATATTGGATGGTCGAACTACGAGAAAATAAAGGTGCACTATGCATAGTGGAAATTGACTTTACAAAGGTCCACGGTCCATGGTGCATGGTTGAAGTGCATCATACCATGGTCAAATGTGCATAATTCATTATGAAAGTGCACCATACCATAGGGCACCGTGCATTTTGAATGGTGGAACTACATCATTCTAATGTGCAAGGTGTGTAGTGGAAGTAAACCATACTTTGGTGCAAAGTACAAGGAGGTGAGAGTGCACTATACCAAGGTACATTATGCATAGTGGAATTGCACTATACAAAGGCACAAAATGCATATTGCATGGCCGAACTATAAAAAATAAAGGTGCACTGAGCATAGTGGAAATTGACTTTACAAAGGTCCACTGTCCATGGTGCATGGGTGAAGTGCATCATACCGGGGTCAAATGTGTATAATTCATTATGAAAGTGCACCACACGATAGGGCACGGTGCTTTGTGAATGGTGGAACTTCATCATTCTAATGTGCAAGGTGCATAGTGGAAGTACACCATACTTTGGTGCAAAATACAAGGAGGTGAGAGAGCACTATAACAAGGTACGTTATGCATAGTGGACATGCACTATACCAAGGCACAAAGTGCATATTGCATGGTCGAACTACAGAAAATAAACGTGCACTATGCATAGTGGAAATTGACTTTACGAAGGTCCACGGTCCATGGTGCATGGTTGAAGTGCATCATACCATGGTCAAATGTGCATAATTTACGATGAAAGTGCACCATACCATAGGGCACCGTGCATTTTGAATGGTGGAACTACATCATTCTAATGTGCAAGGTGTGTAGTGGAAGTACACCATACTTTGGTGCAAAGTACAAGGAGGTGAGAGAGCACTATACCAAGGTACATTATGCATAGTGGAAATGCACTATACAAAGGCACAAAATGCATATTGGATGGTCGAACTACAAAAACTAAAGGTGCACTGAGCATAGTAGAAATTGACTTTACAAAGGTCCACCGTCCATGGTGCATGGTTGAAGTGCATCATACCATGGTCAAATGTGCATAATTTACGATGAAAGTGCACCATACCATAGGGCACCGTGCATTGTGAATGGTGGAACTACATCATTCTAATGTGCAAGGTGTGTAGTGGAAGTAAACCATACTTTGGTGCAAAGTACAAGGAGGTGAGAGTGCACTATACCAAGGTACATTATGCATAGTGGAATTGCACTATACAAAGGCACAAAATGCATATTGCATGGCCGAACTATAAAAAATAAAGGTGCACCGAGCATAGTGGAAATTGACTTTACAAAGGTCCACTGTCCATGGTGCATGGGTGAAGTGCATCATACCAGGGTCAAATGTGCATAATTCATTATGAAAGTGCACCATACGATAGGGCACGGTGCTTTGTGAATGGTGGAACTTCATCATTCTAATGTGCAAGGTGCATAGTGGAAGTACACCATACTTTGGTGCAAAATACAAGGAGGTGAGAGAGCACTATACCAAGGTACGTTATGCATAGTGGAAATGCACTATACAAAGGCACAAAATGCATATTGGATGGTCGAACTACAGAAAATAAAGGTGCACTGTGCATAGTGGAAATTGACTTTACAAAGGTCCACGGTCCATGGTGCATGGTTGAAGTGCATCATACCATGGTCAAATGTGCATAATTTATGATGAAAGTGCACCATACCATAGGGCACCGTGCATTTTGAATGGTGGAACTACATCATTCTAATGTGCAAGGTGTGTAGTGGAAGTAAACCATACTTTGGTGCAAAGTACAAGGAGGTGAGAGTGCACTATACCAAGGTACATTATGCATAGTGGAATTGCACTATACAAAGGCACAAAATGCATATTGCATGGCCGAACTATAAAAAATAAAGGTGCACCGAGCATAGTGGAAATTGACTTTACAAAGGTCCACCGTCCATGGTGCATGGGTGAAGTGCATCATACCAGGGTCAAATGTGCATAATTCATTATGAAAGTGCACCATACGATAGGGCACGGTGCTTTGTGAATGGTGGAACTTCATCATTCTAATGTGCAAGGTGCATAGTGGAAGTACACCATACTTTGGTGCAAAATACAAGGAGGTGAGAGAGCACTATACCAAGGTACGTTATGCATAGTGGAAATGCACTATACAAAGGCACAAAATGCATATTGGATGGTCGAACTACAGAAAATAAAGGTGCACTATGCATAGTGGAAATTGACTTTACAAAGGTCCACGGTCCATGGTGCATGGTTGAAGTGCATCATACCATGGTCAAATGTGCATAATTTACGATGAAAGTGCACCATACCATAGGGCACCGTGCATTTCGAATGGTGGAACTACATCATTCTAATGTGCAAGGTGTGTAGTGGAAGTAAACCATACTTTGGTGCAAAGTACAAGGAGGTGAGAGTGCACTATACCAAGGTACATTATGCATAGTGGAATTGCACTATACAAAGGCACAAAATGCATATTGCATGGCCGAACTATAAAAAATAAAGGTGCACTAAGCATAGTGGAAATTGACTTTACAAAGGTCCACCGTCCATGGTGCATGGGTGAAGTGCATCATACCGGGGTCAAATGTGCATAATTCATTATGAAAGTGCACCATACGATAGGGCACGGTGCTTTGTGAATGGTGGAACTTCATCATTCTAATGTGCAAGGTGCATAGTGGAAGTACACCATACTTTGGTGCAAAATACAAGGAGGTGAGAGAGCACTATACCAAGGTACGTTATGCATAGTGGAAATGCACTATACAAAGGCACAAAATGCATATTGGATGGTCGAACTACAGAAAATAAAGGTGCACTATGCATAGTGGAAATTGACTTTACAAAGGTCCACGGTCCATGGTGCATGGTTGAAGTGCATCATACCATGGTCAAATGTGCATAATTCATTATGAAAGTGCACCATACCATAGGGCACCGTGCATTCTGAATGGTGGAACTACATCATTCTAATGTGCAAGGTGTGTAGTGGAAGTAAACCATACTTTGGTGCAAAGTACAAGGAGGTGAGAGTGCACTATACCAAGGTACATTATGCATAGTGGAATTGCACTATACAAAGGCACAAAATGCATATTGCATGGCCGAACTATAAAAAATAAAGGTGCACTGAGCATAGTGGAAATTGACTTTACAAAGGTCCACCGTCCATGGTGCATGGGTGAAGTGCATCATACCAGGGTCAAATGTGCATAATTCATTATGAAAGTGCACCATACGATAGGGCACGGTGCTTTGTGAATGGTGGAACTTCATCATTCTAATGTGCAAGGTGCATAGTGGAAGTACACCATACTTTGGTGCAAAATACAAGGAGGTGAGAGAGCACTATACCAAGGTACGTTATGCATAGTGGAAATGCACTATACAAAGGCACAAAATGCATATTGGATGGTCGAACTACAAAAAATAAAGGTGCACTATGCATAGTGGAAATTGACTTTACAAAGGTCCACGGTCCATGGTGCATGGTTGAAGTGCATCATACCATGGTCAAATGTGCATAATTCATTATGAAAGTGCACCATACCATAGGGCACCGTGCATTGTGAATGGTGGAACTTCATCATTCTAATGTGCAAGGTGTGTAGTGGAAGTAAACCATACTTTGGTGCAAAATACAAGGAGGTGAGAGAGCACTATACCAAGGTACGTTATGCATAGTGGAAATGCACTATACCAAGGCACAAAATGCATATTGCATGGTCGAACTACGTAAAATAAAGGTGCACCGTGCATAGTGGAAATTGACTTTACGAAGGTCCACGGTCCATGGTGCATGGTTGAAGTGCATCATACCATGGTCAAATGTGCATAATTTACGATGAAAGTGCACCATACCATAGGGCACCGTGCATTCGAATGGTGGAACTACATCATTCTAATGTGCAAGGTGTGTAGTGGAAGTAAACCATACTTTGGTGCAAAGTACAAGGAGGTGAGAGTGCACTATACCAAGGTACATTATGCATAGTGGAATTGCACTATACAAAGGCACAAAATGCATATTGCATGGCCGAACTATAAAAAATAAAGGTGCACTGAGCATAGTGGAAATTGACTTTACAAAGGTCCACCGTCCATGGTGCATGGGTGAAGTGCATCATACCAGGGTCAAATGTGCATAATTCATTATGAAAGTGCACCATACGATAGGGCACGGTGCTTTGTGAATGGTGGAACTTCATCATTCTAATGTGCAAGGTGCATAGTGGAAGTACACCATACTTTGGTGCAAAATACAAGGAGGTGAGAGAGCACTATACCAAGGTACGTTATGCATAGTGGAAATGCACTATACAAAGGCACAAAATGCATATTGGATGGTCGAACTACAGAAAATAAAGGTGCACTATGCATAGTGGAAATTGACTTTACAAAGGTCCACGGTCCATGGTGCATGGTTGAAGTGCATCATACCATGGTCAAATGTGCATAATTCATTATGAAAGTGCACCATACCATAGGGCACCGTGCATTCTGAATGGTGGAACTACATCATTCTAATGTGCAAGGTGTGTAGTGGAAGTAAACCATACTTTGGTGCAAAGTACAAGGAGGTGAGAGTGCACTATACCAAGGTACATTATGCATAGTGGAATTGCACTATACAAAGGCACAAAATGCATATTGCATGGCCGAACTATAAAAAATAAAGGTGCACTAAGCATAGTGGAAATTGACTTTACAAAGGTCCACCGTCCATGGTGCATGGGTGAAGTGCATCATACCAGGGTCAAATGTGCATAATTCATTATGAAAGTGCACCATACGATAGGGCACGGTGCTTTGTGAATGGTGGAACTTCATCATTCTAATGTGCAAGGTGCATAGTGGAAGTACACCATACTTTGGTGCAAAATACAAGGAGGTGAGAGAGCATTATACCAAGGTACGTTATGCATAGTGGAAATGCACTATACAAAGGCACAAAATGCATATTGGATGGTCGAACTACAAAAAATAAAGGTGCACTATGCATAGTGGAAATTGACTTTACAAAGGTCCACCGTCCATGGTGCATGGGTGAAGTGCATCATACCAGGGTCAAATGTGCATAATTCATTATGAAAGTGCACCATACGATAGGGCACGGTGCTTTGTGAATGGTGGAACTTCATCATTCTAATGTGCAAGGTGCATAGTGGAAGTACACCATACTTTGGTGCAAAATACAAGGAGGTGAGAGAGCACTATAACAAGGTACGTTATGCATAGTGGAAATGCACTATACCAAGGCACAAAATGCATATTGCATGGTCGAACTACAGAAAATAAAGGTGCACTCGTGCATAGTGGAAATTGACTTTACGAAGGTCCACGGTCCATGGTGCATGGTTGAAGTGCATCATACCATGGTCAAATGTGCATAATTTACGATGAAAGTGCACCATACCATAGGGCACCGTGCATTTTGAATGGTGGAACTACATCATTCTAATGTGCAAGGTGTGTAGTGGAAGTAAACCATACTTTGGTGCAAAGTACAAGGAGGTGAGAGTGCACTATACCAAGGTACATTATGCATAGTGGAATTGCACTATACAAAGGCACAAAATGCATATTGCATGGCCGAACTATAAAAAATAAAGGTGCACTGAGCATAGTGGAAATTGACTTTACAAAGGTCCACTGTCCATGGTGCATGGGTGAAGTGCATCATACCAGGGTCAAATGTGCATAATTCATTATGAAAGTGCACCATACGATAGGGCACGGTGCTTTGTGAATGGTGGAACTTCATCATTCTAATGTGCAAGGTGCATAGTGGAAGTACACCATACTTTGGTGCAAAATACAAGGAGGTGAGAGAGCACTATACCAAGGTACGTTATGCATAGTGGAAATGCACTATACAAAGGCACAAAATGCATATTGGATGGTCGAACTACGAGAAAATAAAGGTGCACTATGCATAGTGGAAATTGACTTTACAAAGGTCCACGGTCCATGGTGCATGGTTGAAGTTCATCATACCATGGTCAAATGTGCATAATTCATTATGAAAGTGCACCATACCATAGGGCACCGTGCATTCTGAATGGTGGAACTACATCATTCTAATGTGCAAGGTGTGTAGTGGAAGTAAACCATACTTTGGTGCAAAGTACAAGGAGGTGAGAGTGCACTATACCAAGGTACATTATGCATAGTGGAATTGCACTATACAAAGGCACAAAATGCATATTGCATGGCCGAACTATAAAAAATAAAGGTGCACCGAGCATAGTGGAAATTGACTTTACAAAGGTCCACTGTCCATGGTGCATGGGTGAAGTGCATCATACCAGGGTCAAATGTGTATAATTCATTATGAAAGTGCACCATACGATAGGGCACGGTGCTTTGTGAATGGTGGAACTTCATCATTCTAATGTGCAAGGTGCATAGTGGAAGTACACCATACTTTGGTGCAAAATACAAGGAGGTGAGAGAGCACTATACCAAGGTACGTTATGCATATTGGACATGCACTATACAAAGGCACAAAATGCATATTGGATGGTCGAACTACAGAAAATAAAGGTGCACTATGCATAGTGGAAATTGACTTTACAAAGGTCCACGGTCCATGGTGCATGGTTGAAGTGCATCATACCATGGTCAAATGTGCATAATTCATTATGAAAGTGCACCATACCATAGGGCACCGTGCATTTCTGAATGGTGGAACTACATCATTCTAATGTGCAAGGTGTATAGTGGAAGTACACCATACTTTGGTGCAAAATACAAGGAGGTGAGAGAGCGATATACCAAGGTACGTTATGCATAGTGGAAATGCACTATACCAAGGCACAAAATGCATATTGCATGGTCGAACTACAAAAAATAAAGGTGCATTGTGCATAGTGGAAATTGACTTTACGAAGGTCCACGGTCCATGGTGCATGGTTGAAGTGCATCATACCATGGTCAAATGTGCATAATTTACGATGAAAGTGCACCATACCATAGGGCACCGTGCATTCTGAATGGTGGAACTACATCATTCTAATGTGCAAGGTGTGTAGTGGAAGTAAACCATACTTTGGTGCAAAGTACAAGGAGGTGAGAGTGCACTATACCAAGGTACATTATGCATAGTGGAATTGCACTATACAAAGGCACAAAATGCATATTGCATGGCCGAACTATAAAAAATAAAGGTGCACTGAGCATAGTCGAAATTTACTTTACAAAGGTCCACTGTCCATGGTGCATGGGTGAAGTGCATCATACCAGGGTCAAATGTGCATAATTCATTATGAAAGTGCACCATACGATAGGGCACGGTGCTTTGTGAATGGTGGAACTTCATCATTCTAATGTGCAAGGTGCATAGTGGAAGTACACCATACTTTGGTGCAAAATACAAGGAGGTGAGAGAGCACTATAACAAGGTACGTTATGCATAGTGGAAATGCACTATACCAAGGCACAAAATGCATATTGCATGGTCGAACTACAGAAAATAAAGGTGCACTGTGCATAGTGGAAATTGACTTTACGAAGGTCCACGGTCCATGGTGCATGGTTGAAGTGCATCATACCATGGTCAAATGTGCATAATTTACGATGAAAGTGCACCATACCATAGGGCACCGTGCATTCTGAATGGTGGAACTACATCATTCTAATGTGCAAGGTGTGTAGTGGAAGTAAACCATACTTTGGTGCAAAGTACAAGGAGGTGAGAGTGCACTATACCAAGGTACATTATGCATAGTGGAATTGCACTATACAAAGGCACAAAATGCATATTGCATGGCCGAACTATAAAAAATAAAGGTGCACTGAGCATAGTGGAAATTGACTTTACAAAGGTCCACCGTCCATGGTGCATGGGTGAAGTGCATCATACCAGGGTCAAATGTGCATAATTCATTATGAAAGTGCACCATACGATAGGGCACGGTGCTTTGTGAATGGTGGAACTTCATCATTCTAATGTGCAAGGTGCATAGTGGAAGTACACCATACTTTGGTGCAAAATACAAGGAGGTGAGAGAGCACTATAACAAGGTACGTTATGCATAGTGGACATGCACTATACCAAGGCACAAAGTGCATATTGCATGGTCGAACTACAGAAAATAAAGGTGCACTGTGCATAGTGGAAATTGACTTTACGAAGGTCCACGGTCCATGGTGCATGGTTGAAGTGCATCATACCATGGTCAAATGTGCATAATTTACGATGAAAGTGCACCATACCATAGGGCACCGTGCATTCTGAATGGTGGAACTACATCATTCTAATGTGCAAGGTGTGTAGTGGAAGTAAACCATACTTTGGTGCAAAGTACAAGGAGGTGAGAGTGCACTATACCAAGGTACATTATGCATAGTGGAATTGCACTATACAAAGGCACAAAATGCATATTGCATGGCCGAACTATAAAAAATAAAGGTGCACTGAGCATAGTGGAAATTGACTTTACAAAGGTCCACCGTCCATGGTGCATGGGTGAAGTGCATCATACCAGGGTCAAATGTGTATAATTCATTATGAAAGTGCACCATACGATAGGGCACGGTGCTTTGTGAATGGTGGAACTTCATCATTCTAATGTGCAAGGTGCATAGTGGAAGTACACCATACTTTGGTGCAAAATACAAGGAGGTGAGAGAGCACTATACCAAGGTACGTTATGCATAGTGGACTTGCACTATACAAAGTCACAAAATGCATATTGGATGGTCGAACTACAGAAAATAAAGGTGCACTATGCATAGTGGATATTGACTTTACAAAGGTCCACGGTCCATGGTGCATGGTTGAAGTGCATCATACCATGGTCAAATGTGCATAATTCATTATGAAAGTGCACCATACCATAGGGCACCGTGCATTCTGAATGGTGGAACAACATCATTCTAATGTGCAAGGTGTGTAGTGGAAGTAAACCATACTTTGGTGCAAAGTACAAGGAGGTGAGAGTGCACTATACCAAGGTACATTATGCATAGTGGTATTGCACTATACAAAGGCACAAAATGCATATTGCATGGCCGAACTACAAAAAATAAAGGTGCACGAGCATAGTGGAAATTGACTTTACAAAGGTCCACTGTCCATGGTGCATGGGTGAAGTGCATCATACCAGGGTCAAATGTGCATAATTCATTATGAAAGTGCACCATACGATAGGGCACGGTGCTTTGTGAATGGTGGAACTTCATCATTCTAATGTGCAAGGTGCATAGTGGAAGTACACCATACTTTGGTGCAAAATACAAGGAGGTGAGAGAGCACTATAACAAGGTACGTTATGCATAGTGGAAATGCACTATACCAAGGCACAAAATGCATATTGCATGGTCGAACTACCAGAAAATAAAGGTGCACTGTGCATAGTGGAAATTGACTTTACGAAGGTCCACGGTCCATGGTGCATGGTTGAAGTGCATCATACCATGGTCAAATGTGCATAATTTACGATGAAAGTGCACCATACCATAGGGCACCGTGCATTCTGAATGGTGGAACTACATCATTCTAATGTGCAAGGTGTGTAGTGGAAGTAAACCATACTTTGGTGCAAAGTACAAGGAGGTGAGAGTGCACTATACCAAGGTACATTATGCATAGTGGAATTGCACTATACAAAGGCACAAAATGCATATTGCATGGCCGAACTATAAAAAATAAAGGTGCACTGAGCATAGTGGAAATTGACTTTACAAAGGTCCACTGTCCATGGTGCATGGGTGAAGTGCATCATACCAGGGTCAAATGTGCATAATTCATTATGAAAGTGCACCATACGATAGGGCACGGTGCTTTGTGAATGGTGGAACTTCATCATTCTAATGTGCAAGGTGCATAGTGGAAGTACACCATACTTTGGTGCAAAATACAAGGAGGTGAGAGAGCACTATACCAAGGTACGTTATGCATAGTGGAATTGCACTATACAAAGGCACAAAATGCATATTGGATGGTCGAACTACAAAAAATAAAGGTGCACTATGCATAGTGGAAATTGACTTTACAAAGGTCCACGGTCCATGGTGCATGGTTGAAGTGCATCATACCATGGTCAAATGTGCATAATTCATTATGAAAGTGCACCATACCATAGGGCACCGTGCATTTCCGAATGGTGGAACTACATCATTCTAATGTGCAAGGTGTGTAGTGGAAGTAAACCATACTTTGGTGCAAAGTACAAGGAGGTGAGAGTGCACTATACCAAGGTACATTATGCATAGTGGAATTGCACTATACAAAGGCACAAAATGCATATTGCATGGCCGAACTATAAAAAATAAAGGTGCACTGAGCATAGTGGAAATTGACTTTACAAAGGTCCACTGTCCATGGTGCATGGGTGAAGTGCATCATACCAGGGTCAAATGTGCATAATTCATTATGAAAGTGCACCATACGATAGGGCACGGTGCTTTGTGAATGGTGGAACTTCATCATTCTAATGTGCAAGGTGCATAGTGGAAGTACACCATACTTTGGTGCAAAATACAAGGAGGTGAGAGAGCACTATACCAAGGTACGTTATGCATAGTGGAAATGCACTATACAAAGGCACAAAATGCATATTGGATGGTCGAACTACAAAAAATAAAGGTGCACTATGCATAGTGGAAATTGACTTTACAAAGGTCCACGGTCCATGGTGCATGGTTGAAGTGCATCATACCATGGTCAAATGTGCATAATTCATTATGAAAGTGCACCATACCATAGGGCACCGTGCATTCTGAATGGTGGAACTACATCATTCTAATGTGCAAGGTGTGTAGTGGAAGTAAACCATACTTTGGTGCAAAGTACAAGGAGGTGAGAGTGCACTATACCAAGGTACATTATGCATAGTGGAATTGCACTATACAAAGGCACAAAATGCATATTGCATGGCCGAACTATAAAAAATAAAGGTGCACCGAGCATAGTGGAAATTGACTTTACAAAGGTCCACTGTCCATGGTGCATGGGTGAAGTGCATCATACCAGGGTCAAATGTGCATAATTCATTATGAAAGTGCACCATACGATAGGGCACGGTGCTTTGTGAATGGTGGAACTTCATCATTCTAATGTGCAAGGTGCATAGTGGAAGTACACCATACTTTGGTGCAAAATACAAGGAGGTGAGAGAGCACTATAACAAGGTACGTTATGCATAGTGGACATGCACTATACCAAGGCACAAAGTGCATATTGCATGGTCGAACTACAAAAAATAAAGGTGCACCGTGCATAGTGGAAATTGACTTTACGAAGGTCCACGGTCCATGGTGCATGGTTGAAGTGCATCATACCATGGTCAAATGTGCATAATTTACGATGAAAGTGCACCATACCATAGGGCACCGTGCATTTGTGAATGGTGGAACTACATCATTCTAATGTGCAAGGTGTGTAGTGGAAGTAAACCATACTTTGGTGCAAAGTACAAGGAGGTGAGAGTGCACTATACCAAGGTACATTATGCATAGTGGAATTGCACTATACAAAGGCACAAAATGCATATTGCATGGCCGAACTATAAAAAATAAAGGTGCACTGAGCATAGTGGAAATTGACTTTACAAAGGTCCACCGTCCATGGTGCATGGGTGAAGTGCATCATACCAGGGTCAAATGTGTATAATTCATTATGAAAGTGCACCATACGATAGGGCACGGTGCTTTGTGAATGGTGGAACTTCATCATTCTAATGTGCAAGGTGCATAGTGGAAGTACACCATACTTTGGTGCAAAATACAAGGAGGTGAGAGAGCACTATACCAAGGTACGTTATGCATATTGGACTTGCACTATACAAAGGCACAAAATGCATATTGGATGGTCGAACTACAGAAAATAAAGGTGCACTATGCATAGTGGAAATTGACTTTACAAAGGTCCACGGTCCATGGTGCATGGTTGAAGTGCATCATACCATGGTCAAATGTGCATAATTCATTATGAAAGTGCACCATACCATAGGGCACCGTGCTTTCTGAATGGTGGAACTACATCATTCTAATGTGCAAGGTGTATAGTGGAAGTACACCATACTTTGGTGCAAAATACAAGGAGGTGAGAGAGCACTATACCAAGGTACGTTATGCATAGTGGAAATGCACTATACCAAGGCACAAAATGCATATTGCATGGTCGAACTACAAAAAATAAAGGTGCACTGTGCATAGTGGAAATTGACTTTACGAAGGTCCACGGTCCATGGTGCATGGTTGAAGTGCATCATACCATGGTCAAATGTGCATAATTTACGATGAAAGTGCACCATACCATAGGGCACCGTGCATTCTGAATGGTGGAACTACATCATTCTAATGTGCAAGGTGTGTAGTGGAAGTAAACCATACTTTGGTGCAAAGTACAAGGAGGTGAGAGTGCACTATACCAAGGTACATTATGCATAGTGGAATTGCACTATACAAAGGCACAAAATGCATATTGCATGGCCGAACTATAAAAAATAAAGGTGCAGCGAGCATAGTGGAAATTGACTTTACAAAGGTCCACCGTCCATGGTGCATGGGTGAAGTGCATCATACCAGGGTCAAATGTGCATAATTCATTATGAAAGTGCACCATACGATAGGGCACGGTGCTTTGTGAATGGTGGAACTTCATCATTCTAATGTGCAAGGTGCATAGTGGAAGTACACCATACTTTGGTGCAAAATACAAGGAGGTGAGAGAGCACTATAACAAGGTACGTTATGCATAGTGGAAATGCACTATACCAAGGCACAAAATGCATATTGCATGGTCGAACTACAGAAAATAAAGGTGCATCGTGCATAGTGGAAATTGACTTTACGAAGGTCCACGGTCCATGGTGCATGGTTGAAGTGCATCATACCATGGTCAAATGTGCATAATTTACGATGAAAGTGCACCATACCATAGGGCACCGTGCATTTTGAATGGTGGAACTACATCATTCTAATGTGCAAGGTGTGTAGTGGAAGTAAACCATACTTTGGTGCAAAGTACAAGGAGGTGAGAGTGCACTATACCAAGGTACATTATGCATAGTGGAATTGCACTATACAAAGGCACAAAATGCATATTGCATGGCCGAACTATAAAAAATAAAGGTGCACTGAGCATAGTGGAAATTGACTTTACAAAGGTCCACTGTCCATGGTGCATGGGTGAAGTGCATCATACCGGGGTCAAATGTGCATAATTCATTATGAAAGTGCACCATACGATAGGGCACGGTGCTTTGTGAATGGTGGAACTTCATCATTCTAATGTGCAAGGTGCATAGTGGAAGTACACCATACTTTGGTGCAAAATACAAGGAGGTGAGAGAGCACTATACCAAGGTACGTTATGCATAGTGGAAATGCACTATACAAAGGCACAAAATGCATATTGGATGGTCGAACTACAAAAAATAAAGGTGCACTGAGCATAGTGGAAATTGACTTTACAAAGGTCCACTGTCCATGGTGCATGGGTGAAGTGCATCATACCAGGGTCAAATGTGCATAATTCATTATGAAAGTGCACCATACGATAGGGCACGGTGCTTTGTGAATGGTGGAACTTCATCATTCTAATGTGCAAGGTGCATAGTGGAAGTACACCATACTTTGGTGCAAAATACAAGGAGGTGAGAGAGCACTATACCAAGGTACGTTATGCATAGTGGAAATGCACTATACAAAGGCACAAAATGCATATTGGATGGTCGAACTACAAAAAATAAAGGTGCATTGTGCATAGTGGAAATTGACTTTACGAAGGTCCACGGTCCATGGTGCATGGTTGAAGTGCATCATACCATGGTCAAATGTGCATAATTTACGATGAAAGTGCACCATACCATAGGGCACCGTGCATTTTGAATGGTGGAACTACATCATTCTAATGTGCAAGGTGTGTAGTGGAAGTAAACCATACTTTGGTGCAAAGTACAAGGAGGTGAGAGTGCACTATACCAAGGTACATTATGCATAGTGGAATTGCACTATACAAAGGCACAAAATGCATATTGGATGGTCGAACTATAAAAAATAAAGGTGCACGAGCATAGTGGAAATTGACTTTACAAAGGTCCACTGTCCATGGTGCATGGGTGAAGTGCATCATACCAGGGTCAAATGTGCATAATTCATTATGAAAGTGCACCATACGATAGGGCACGGTGCTTTGTGAATGGTGGAACTTCATCATTCTAATGTGCAAGGTGCATAGTGGAAGTACACCATACTTTGGTGCAAAATACAAGGAGGTGAGAGAGCACTATACCAAGGTACGTTATGCATAGTGGAAATGCACTATACCAAGGCACAAAATGCATATTGCATGGTCGAACTACGGAAAATAAAGGTGCACGTGCATAGTGGAAATTGACTTTACGAAGGTCCACGGTCCATGGTGCATGGTTGAAGTGCATCATACCATGGTCAAATGTGCATAATTTACGATGAAAGTGCACCATACCATAGGGCACCGTGCATTCTGAATGGTGGAACTACATCATTCTAATGTGCAAGGTGTGTAGTGGAAGTAAACCATACTTTGGTGCAAAGTACAAGGAGGTGAGAGTGCACTATACCAAGGTACATTATGCATAGTGGAATTGCACTATACAAAGGCACAAAATGCATATTGCATGGCCGAACTATAAAAAATAAAGGTCCACTGTCCATGGTGCATGGGTGAAGTGCATCATACCAGGGTCAAATGTGCATAATTCATTATGAAAGTGCACCATACGATAGGGCACGGTGCTTTGTGAATGGTGGAACTTCATCATTCTAATGTGCAAGGTGCATAGTGGAAGTACACCATACTTTGGTGCAAAATACAAGGAGGTGAGAGAGCACTATAACAAGGTACGTTATGCATAGTGGAAATGCACTATACCAAGGCACAAAATGCATATTGCATGGTCGAACTACAGAAAATAAAGGTGCCTTGTGCATAGTGGAAATTGACTTTACGAAGGTCCACGGTCCATGGTGCATGGTTGAAGTGCATCATACCATGGTCAAATGTGCATAATTTACGATGAAAGTGCACCATACCATAGGGCACCGTGCATTTTGAATGGTGGAACTACATCATTCTAATGTGCAAGGTGTGTAGTGGAAGTAAACCATACTTTGGTGCAAAGTACAAGGAGGTGAGAGTGCACTATACCAAGGTACATTATGCATAGTGGAATTGCACTATACAAAGGCACAAAATGCATATTGCATGGCCGAACTATAAAAAATAAAGGTGCACTGAGCATAGTCGAAATTTACTTTACAAAGGTCCACTGTCCATGGTGCATGGGTGAAGTGCATCATACCAGGGTCAAATGTGCATATTTCATTATGAAAGTGCACCATACGATAGGGCACGGTGCTTTGTGAATGGTGGAACTTCATCATTCTAATGTGCAAGGTGCATAGTGGAAGTACACCATACTTTGGTGCAAAATACAAGGAGGTGAGAGAGCACTATACCAAGGTACGTTATGCATAGTGGAAATGCACTATACAAAGGCACAAAATGCATATTGGATGGTCGAACTACAAAAAATAAAGGTGCACTGAGCATAGTGGAAATTGACTTTACAAAGGTCCACTGTCCATGGTGCATGGGTGAAGTGCATCATACCGGGGTCAAATGTGCATAATTCATTATGAAAGTGCACCATACGATAGGGCACGGTGCTTTGTGAATGGTGGAACTTCATCATTCTAATGTGCAAGGTGCATAGTGGAAGTACACCATACTTTGGTGCAAAATACAAGGAGGTGAGAGAGCACTATACCAAGGTACGTTATGCATAGTGGAAATGCACTATACCAAGGCACAAAATGCATATTGCATGGTCGAACTACAGAAAATAAAGGTGCAATGTGCATAGTGGAAATTGACTTTACGAAGGTCCACGGTCCATGGTGCATGGTTGAAGTGCATCATACCATGGTCAAATGTGCATAATTTACGATGAAAGTGCACCATACCATAGGGCACGGTGCATTTTGAATGGTGGAACTACATCATTCTAATGTGCAAGGTGTGTAGTGGAAGTAAACCATACTTTGGTGCAAAGTACAAGGAGGTGAGAGTGCACTATACCAAGGTACATTATGCATAGTGGAATTGCACTATACAAAGGCACAAAATGCATATTGGATGGTCGAACTACAAAAAATAAAGGTGCACTGTGCATAGTGGAAATTGACTTTACAAAGGTCCACTGTCCATGGTGCATGGGTGAAGTGCATCATACCAGGGTCAAATGTGCATAATTCATTATGAAAGTGCACCATACGATAGGGCACGGTGCTTTGTGAATGGTGGAACTTCATCATTCTAATGTGCAAGGTGCATAGTGGAAGTACACCATACTTTGGTGCAAAATACAAGGAGGTGAGAGAGCACTATACCAAGGTACGTTATGCATAGTGGAAATGCACTATACCAAGGCACAAAATGCATATTGGATGGTCGAACTACAAAAAATAAAGGTGCAATCGTGCATAGTGGAAATTGACTTTACGAAGGTCCACGGTCCATGGTGCATGGTTGAAGTGCATCATACCATGGTCAAATGTGCATAATTTATGATGAAAGTGCACCATACCATAGGGCACGGTGCATTTGTGAATGGTGGAACTACATCATTCTAATGTGCAAGGTGTGTAGTGGAAGTAAACCATACTTTGGTGCAAAGTACAAGGAGGTGAGAGTGCACTATACCAAGGTACATTATGCATAGTGGAATTGCACTATACAAAGGCACAAAATGCATATTGGATGGTCGAACTACAAAAAATAAAGGTGCACTGAGCATAGTGGAAATTGACTTTACAAAGGTCCACTGTCCATGGTGCATGGGTGAAGTGCATCATACCAGGGTCAAATGTGCATAATTCATTATGAAAGTGCACCATACGATAGGGCACGGTGCTTTGTGAATGGTGGAACTTCATCATTCTAATGTGCAAGGTGCATAGTGGAAGTACACCATACTTTGGTGCAAAATACAAGGAGGTGAGAGAGCACTATAACAAGGTACGTTATGCATAGTGGAAATGCACTATACCAAGGCACAAAATGCATATTGCATGGTCGAACTACAAAAAATAAAGGTGCACTGTGCATAGTGGAAATTGACTTTACGAAGGTCCACGGTCCATGGTGCATGGTTGAAGTGCATCATACCATGGTCAAATGTGCATAATTTACGATGAAAGTGCACCATACCATAGGGCACAGTGCATTTTGAATGGTGGAACTACATCATTCTAATGTGCAAGGTGTGTAGTGGAAGTAAACCATACTTTGGTGCAAAGTACAAGGAGGTGAGAGTGCACTATACCAAGGTACATTATGCATAGTGGAATTGCACTATACAAAGGCACAAAATGCATATTGCATGGCCGAACTATAAAAAATAAAGGTGCACTGAGCATAGTGGAAATTGACTTTACAAAGGTCCACCGTCCATGGTGCATGGGTGAAGTGCATCATACCATGGTCAAATGTGCATAATTCATTATGAAAGTGCACCATACGATAGGGCACGGTGCTTTGTGAATGGTGGAACTTCATCATTCTAATGTGCAAGGTGCATAGTGGAAGTACACCATACTTTGGTGCAAAATACAAGGAGGTGAGAGAGCACTATAACAAGGTACGTTATGCATAGTGGAAATGCACTATACCAAGGCACAAAATGCATATTGCATGGTCGAACTACAGAAAATAAAGGTGCACTATGCATAGTGGAAATTGACTTTACAAAGGTCCACGGTCCATGGTGCATGGTTGAAGTGCATCATACCATGGTCAAATGTGCATAATTCATGATGAAAGTGCACCATACCATAGGGCACCGTGCATTCTGAATGGTGGAACTACATCATTCTAATGTGCAAGGTGTGTAGTGGAAGTACACCATACTTTGGGGCAAAGTACAAGGAGGTGAGAGTGCACTATACCAAGGTACATTATGCATAGTGGAATTGCACTATACAAAGGCACAAAATGCATATTGGATGGTCGAACTACAAAAAATAAAGGTGCACTGTGCATAGTGGAAATTGACTTTACAAAGGTCCACTGTCCATGGTGCATGGGTGAAGTGCATCATACCAGGGTCAAATGTGCATAATTCATTATGAAAGTGCACCATACGATAGGGCATGGTGCTTTGTGAATGGTGGAACTTCATCATTCTAATGTGCAAGGTGCATAGTGGAAGTACACCATACTTTGGTGCAAAATACAAGGAGGTGAGAGAGCACTATACCAAGGTACGTTATGCATAGTGGAAATGCACTATACAAAGGCACAAAATGCATATTGGATGGTCGAACTACAAAAAATAAAGGTGCACTATGCATAGTGGAAATTGACTTTACAAAGGTCCACGGTCCATGGTGCATGGTTGAAGTGCATCATACCATGGTCAAATGTGCATAATTCATGATGAAAGTGCACCATACCATAGGGCACCGTGCATTCTGAATGGTGGAACTACATCATTCTAATGTGCAAGGTGCGTAGTGGAAGTACACCATACTTTGGTGCAAAGTACAAGGAGGTGAGAGTGCACTATACCAAGGTACATTATGCATAGTGGAATTGCACTATACGAAGGCACAAAATGCATATTGCATGGTCGAACTACAAAAAATAAAGGTGCACTTGTGCATAGTGGAAATTGACTTTACAAAGGTCCACCGTCCATGGTGCATGGGTGAAGTGCATCATACCAGGGTCAAATGTGCATAATTCATTATGAAAGTGCACCATACGATAGAGCACGGTGCTTTGTGAATGGTGGAACTTCATCATTCTAATGTGCAAGGTGTATAGTGGAAGTACACCATACTTTGGTGCAAAGTACAAGGAGGTGAGAGAGCACTATACCAAGGTACATTATGCATAGTGGAAATGCACTATACAAAGGCACAAAATGCATATTGCATGGTCGAACTACAAAAAATAATGGTGCATTGTGCATAGTGGAAATTGACTTCAAAAAGGTCCACGGTCCATGGTGCATGGGTGAAGTGCATCATACCAGGGTCAAATGTGCATAATTGATTATGAAAGTGCACCATACCATAGGGCATGGTGCTTTGTGAATGGTCGAACTTTATCATTCTAATGTGCAAGGTGCATAGTGGAAGTACACCATACTTTGGTGCAAAGTACAAGGAGGTGAGAGAGCACTATACCAAGGTACGTTATGCATAGTGGACTTGCACTATACAAAGGCACAAAATGCATATTGGATGGTCGAACTACAAAAAATAAAGGTGCACTGTGCATAGTGGAAATTGACTTCACAAAGGTCCACCGTCCATGGTGCATGGGTGAAGTGCATCATACCAGGGTCAAATGTGCATAATTCATTATGAAAGTGCACCATACGATAGGGCACGGTGCTTTGTGAATGGTGGAACTTCATCATTCTAATGTGCAAGGTGCATAGTGGAAGTACACCATACTTTGGTGCAAAATACAAGGAGGTGAGAGAGCACTATACCAAGGTACGTTATGCATAGTGGAAATGCACTATACAAAGGCACAAAATGCATATTGGATGGTCGAACTACAAAAAATAAAGGTGCATCGTGCATAGTGGAAATTGACTTTACAAAGGTCCACGGTCCATGGTGCATGGTTGAAGTGCATCATACCATGGTCAAATGTGCATAATTTACGATGAAAGTGCACCATACCATAGGGCACCGTGCATTTCTGAATGGTGGAACTACATCATTCTAATGTGCAAGGTGTGTAGTGGAAGTAAACCATACTTTGGTGCAAAGTACAAGGAGGTGAGAGTGCACTATACCAAGGTACATTATGCATAGTGGAATTGCACTATACAAAGGCACAAAATGCATATTGCATGGTCGAACTATAAAAAATAAAGGTGCACTTGAGCATAGTGGAAATTGACTTTACAAAGGTCCACCGTCCATGGTGCATGGGTGAAGTGCATCATACCAGGGTCAAATGTGCATAATTCATTATGAAAGTGCACCATACGATAGGGCACGGTGCTTTGTGAATGGTGGAACTTCATCATTCTAATGTGCAAGGTGCATAGTGGAAGTACACCATACTTTGGTGCAAAATACAAGGAGGTGAGAGAGCACTATACCAAGGTACGTTATGCATAGTGGAAATGCACTATACAAAGGCACAAAATGCATATTGGATGGTCGAACTACAAAAAATAAAGGTGCACTCGTGCATAGTGGAAATTGACTTTACAAAGGTCCACGGTCCATGGTGCATGGTGAAGTGCATCATACCTGGTCAAATGTGCATAATTCATTATGAAAGTGCACCATACCATAGGGCACGGTGCTTTGTGAATGGTGGAACTTCATCATTCTAATGTGCAAGGTGCATAGTGGAAGTACACCATACTTTGGTGCAAAGTACAAGGAGGTGAGAGAGCACTATACCAAGGTACGTTATGCATAGTGGAAATGCACTATACCAAGGCACAAAATGCATATTGGATGGTCGAACTACAAAAATAAAGGTGCACCGTGCATAGTGGAAATGACTTTACAAAGGTCCACGGTCCATGGTGCATGGTTGAAGTGCATCATACCATGGTCAAATGTGCATAAATTATATGAAAGTGCACCATACGATAGGGTACGGTGCTTTGTGAATGGTGGAACTTCATCATTCTAAGTGCAAGGTGCACAGTGGAAGTACACCATACTTTGGTGCAAAATACAAGGAGGTGAGAGTGCACTATACCAAGGTACATTATGCATAGTGGAATTGCACTATACAAAGGCACAAAATGCATATTGCATGGCCGAACTATAAAAAATAAAGGTGCACCGAGCATAGTGGAAATTGACTTTACAAAGGTCCACCGTCCATGGTGCATGGGTGAAGTGCATCATACCAGGGTCAAATGTGCATAATTCATTATGAAAGTGCACCATACGATAGGGCACGGTGCTTTGTGAATGGTGGAACTTCATCATTCTAATGTGCAAGGTGCATAGTGGAAGTACACCATACTTTGGTGCAAAATACAAGGAGGTGAGAGAGCACTATACCAAGGTACGTTATGCATAGTGGAAATGCACTATACCAAGGCACAAAATGCATATTGGATGGTCGAACTACAGAAAATAAAGGTGCACTATGCATAGTGGAAATTGACTTTACAAAGGTCCACGGTCCATGGTGCATGGTTGAAGTGCATCATACCATGGTCAAATGTGCATAATTCATTATGAAAGTGCACCATACCATAGGGCACCGTGCATTCTGAATGGTGGAACTACATCATTCTAATGTGCAAGGTGTGTAGTGGAAGTAAACCATACTTTGGTGCAAAGTACAAGGAGGTGAGAGTGCACTATACCAAGGTACATTATGCATAGTGGAATTGCACTATACAAAGGCACAAAATGCATATTGCATGGCCGAACTACAAAAAATAAAGGTGCACCGTGCATAGTCGAAATTTACTTTACAAAGGTCCACTGTCCATGGTGCATGGGTGAAGTGCATCATACCAGGGTCAAATGTGCATATTTCATTATGAAAGTGCACCATACGATAGGGCACGGTGCTTTGTGAATGGTGGAACTTCATCATTCTAATGTGCAAGGTGCATAGTGGAAGTACACCATACTTTGGTGCAAAATACAAGGAGGTGAGAGAGCACTATACCAAGGTACGTTATGCATAGTGGAAATGCACTATACCAAGGCACAAAATGCATATTGGATGGTCGAACTACAAAAAATAAAGGTGCATGCATAGTGGAAATTGACTTTACAAAGGTCCACGGTCCATGGTGCATGGTTGAAGTGCATCATACCAGGGTCAAATGTGCATAATTCATTATGAAAGTGCACCATACCATAGTGGCATGGTGCTTTGTGAATGGTCGAACTTCATCATTCTAATGTGCAAGGTGCATAGTGGAAGTACACCATACTTTGGTGCAAAGTACAAGGAGGTGAGAGTGTACTATACCAAGGTACATTATGCATAGTGGACTTGCACTATACAAAGGCACAAAATGCATATTGGATGGTCGAACTACAAAAAATAAAAGTGCACTGTGCATAGTGGAAATTGACTTCACAAAGGTCCACCGTCCATGGTGCATGGGTGAAGTGCATCATACCAGGTCAAATGTGCATAATTCATTATGAAAGTGCACCATACGATAGGGCACGGTGCTTTGTGAATGGTGGAACTTCATCATTCTAATGTGCAAGGTGCATAGTGGAAGTACACCATACTTTGGTGCAAAATACAAGGAGGTGAGAGAGCACTATACCAAGGTACGTTATGCATAGTGGAAATGCACTATACAAAGGCACAAAATGCATATTGGATGGTCGAACTACAGAAAATAAAGGTGCACTGAGCATAGTAGAAATTGACTTTACAAAGGTCCACGGTCCATGGTGCATGGTTGAAGTGCATCATACCATGGTCAAATGTGCATAATTTATGATGAAAGTGCACCATACCATAGGGCACCGTGCATTTTGAATGGTGGAACTACATCATTCTAATGTGCAAGGTGTGTAGTGGAAGTAAACCATACTTTGGTGCAAAGTACAAGGAGGTGAGAGTGCACTATACCAAGGTTCATTATGCATAGTGGAATTGCACTATACAAAGGCACAAAATGCATATTGGATGGTCGAAGTACAAAAAATAAAGGTGCACTGAGCATAGTGGAAATTGACTTTACAAAGGTCCACTGTCCATGGTGCATGGGTGAAGTGCATCAAACCAGGGTCAAATGTGCATAATTCATTATGAAAGTGCACCATACGATAGGGCACGGTGCTTTGTGAATGGTGGAACTTCATCATTCTAATGTGCAAGGTGCATAGTGGAAGTACACCATACTTTGGTGCAAAATACAAGGAGGTGAGAGAGCACTATACCAAGGTACATTATGCATAGTGGAAATGCACTATACAAAGGCACAAAATGCATATTGGATGGTCGAACTACAAAAAATAAAGGTGCATAGCATAGTGGAAATTGACTTTACAAAGGTCCACGTCCATGGTGCATGGTTGAAGTGCATCATACCGGGGTCAAATGTGCATAATTCATGATGAAAGTGCACCATACCATAGGCACCGTGCTTCTGAATGGTGGAACTACATCATTCTAATGTGCAAGGTGCATAGGGAAGTACACCATACTTTGGTGCAAAGTACAACGAGGTGAGAGTGCACTATACCAAGGTACATTATGCATAGTGGAATTGCACTATACAAAGGCACAAAATGCATATTGCATGGCCGAACTATAAAAAATAAAGGTGCACTCGAGCATAGTGGAAATTGACTTTACAAAGGTCCACTGTCCATGGTGCATGGGTGAAGTGCATCATACCAGGGTCAAATGTGCTTAATTCATTATGAAAGTGCACCATACGATAGGGCACGGTGCTTTGTGAATGGTGGAACTTCATCATTCTAATGTGCAAGGTGCATAGTGGAAGTACACCATACTTTGGTGCAAAATACAAGGAGGTGAGAGAGCACTATACCAAGGTACGTTATGCATAGTGGAAATGCACTATACAAAGGCACAAAATGCATATTGGATGGTCGAACTAAAGAAAATAAAGGTGCACTATGCATACTGGAAATTGACTTTACAAAGGTCCACGGTCCATGGTGCATGGTTGAAGTGCATCATACCATGGTCAAATGTGCATAATTCATTATGAAAGTGCACCATACCATAGGGCACCGTGCATTCTGAATGGTGGAACTCCATCATTCTAATGTGCAAGGTGTGTAGTGGAAGTAAACCATACTTTGGTGCAAAGTACAAGGAGGTGAGAGTGCACTATACCAAGGTACATTATGCATAGTGGAATTGCACTATACAAAGGCACAAAATGCATATTGCATGGCCGAACTATAAAAAATAAAGGTGCACTGAGCATAGTCGAAATTTACTTTACGAAGGTCCACTGTCCATGGTGCATGGGTGAAGTGCATCATACCAGGGTCAAATGTGCATATTTCATTATGAAAGTGCACCATATGATAGGGCACGATGCTTTGTGAATGGTGGAACTTCATCATTCTAATGTGCAAGGTGCATAGTGGAAGTACACCATACTTTGGTGCAAAATACAAGGAGGTGAGAGAGCATTATACCAAGGTACGTTATGCATAGTGGAAATGCACTATACAAAGGCACAAAATGCATATTGGATGGTCGAACTACAAAAAATAAAGGTGCACTGAGCATAGTGGAAATTGACTTTACAAAGGTCCACTGTCCATGGTGCATGGTGAAGTGCATCATACCAGGGTCAAATGTGCATATTCATATGAAAGTGCACCATACCATATGCACCTGCTTTGAATGGTGGAACTCTCATTCTAATGTGCAAGGTGCTAGGGAAGTACACCATACTTTGGTGCAAATACAAGGAGGTGAGAGGCACTATACCAAGGTACTTATGCATAGTGGATGCACTATACAAAGGCACAAAATGCATATTGGATGGTCAAACTACAAAAAATAAAGGTGCACTGAGCATAGTGGAAATTGACTTTACAAAGGTCCACTGTCCATGGTGCATGGGTGAAGTGCATCATACCAGGGTCAAATGTGCATAATTCATTATGAAAGTGCACCATACGATAGGGCACGGTGCTTTGTGAATGGTGGAACTTCATCATTCTAATGTGCAAGGTGCATAGTGGAAGTACACCATACTTTGGTGCAAAATACAAGGAGGTGAGAGAGCACTATAACAAGGTACGTTATGCATAGTGGAAATGCACTATACCAAGGCACAAAATGCATATTGCATGGTCGAACTACAAAAAATAAAGGTGCACTGTGCATAGTGGAAATTGACTTTACGAAGGTCCACGGTCCATGGTGCATGGTTGAAGTGCATCATACCATGGTCAAATGTGCCTAATTTACGATGAAAGTGCACCATACCATAGGGCACCGTGCATTTTGAATAGTGGAACTACATCAATCTAATGTGCAAGGTGTGTAGTGGAAGTAAACCATACTTTGGTGCAAAGTACAAGGAGGTGAGAGTGCACTATACCAAGGTTCATTATGCATAGTGGAATTGCACTATACAAAGGCACAAAATGCATATTGCATGGCCGAACTATAAAAAATAATGGTGCATTGTGCATAGTGGAAATTGACTTCAAAAAGGTTCACTGTCCATGGTGCATGGGTGAAGTGCATTATACCAGGGTCAAATGTGCATAATTGATTATGAAAGCGCACCATACCATAGGGCATGGTGCTTTGTGAATGGTCGAACTTTATCATTCTAATGTGCAAGGTGCATAGTGGAAGTACACCATACTTTTGTGCAAAGTACAAGGAGGTGAGAGAGCACTATACCAAGGTACGTTATGCATATTGGAATGCACTATACCAAGGCACAAAATGCATATTGGATGGTCGAACTACAAAAAATAAAGGTGCCTTGCTGTGGAAATTGACTTTACAAGGTCACGGTCCTGGTGTGGTTGAAGTGCTCTACCGGTCAAATGTGCTAATTCATGATGAAAGTGCACCATACCATAGGGCACCGTGCTTTGATGGTGGAACTACTCATTCTAATGTGCAAGGTGCGTAGTGGAAGTACACCACACTTTGGTGCAAAGTACAAGGAGGTGGGAGTGCACTATACCAAGGTACATTATGCATAGTGGACTTGCACTATACAAAGGTACAAAATACATATTGGATGGTCGAACTACAAAAAATAAAAGTGCACTGTGCATAGTGGAAATTGACTTCAAAAAGGTCCACTGTCCATGGTGCATGGGTGAAGTGCATCATACCAGGGTCAAATGTGCATAATTCATTATGAAAGTGCACCATACGATAGGGCACGGTGCTTTGTGAATGGTGGAACTTCATCATTCTAATGTGCAAGGTGCATAGTGGAAGTACACCATACTTTGGTGCAAAATACAAGGAGGTGAGAGAGCATTATACCAAGGTACGTTATGCATAGTGGAAATGCACTATACAAAGGCACAAAATGCATATTGGATGGTCGAACTACAAAAAATAAAGGTGCACTGTGCATAGTGGAAATTAACTTTACAAAGGTCCACTGTCCATGGTGCATGGGTGAAGTACATCATACCAAGGTCAAATGTGCATAATTCATTATGAAAGTGCACCATACGATATGGCACGGTGCTTTGTGAATGGTGGAACTTCATCATTCTAATGTGCAAGGTGCATAGTGGAAGTACACCATACTTTGGTGCAAAATACAAGGAGGTGAGAGAGCACTATAACAAGGTACGTTATGCATAGTGGAAATGCACTATACCAACGCACAAAATGCATATTGCATGGTCGAACTACAGAAAATAAAGGTGCATTGTGCATAGTGGAAATTGACTTTACGAAGGTCCACGGTCCATGGTGCATGGTTGAAGTGCATCATACCATGGTCAAATGTGCATAATTTACGATTAAAGTGCACCATACCATAGGGCACCGTGCATTTTGAATGGTGGAACTACATCATTCTAATGTGCAAGGTGTGTAGTGGAAGTAAACCATACTTTGGTGCAAAGTACAAGGAGGTGAGAGTGCACTATACCAAGGTACATTATGCATAGTGGAATTGCACTATACAAAGGCACAAAATGCATATTGCATGGCCGAACTATAAAAAATTAAGGTGCACTGAGCATAGTGGAAATTGACTTTATAAAGGTCCACTAACCATGGTGCATGGGTGAAGTGCATCATACCAGGGTCAAATGTGCATAATTCATTATGAAAGTGCACCATACGATAGGGCACGGTGCTTTGTGAATGGTGGAACTTCATCATTCTAATGTGCAAGGTGCATAGTGGAAGTACACCATACTTTGGTGCAAAATACAAGGAGGTGAGAGAGCACTATAACAAGGTACGTTATGCATAGTGGAAATGCACTATACCAAGGCACAAAATGCATATTGCATGGTCGAATTACAGAAAATAAAGGTGCACTATGCATACTGGAAATTGACTTTACAAAGGTCCACGGTCCATGGTGCATGGTTGAAGTGCATCATACCATTGTCAAATGTGCATAATTTACGAAGAAAGTGCACCATACCATAGGGCACCGTGCATTCTGAATGGTGGAACTACATCATTCTAATCTGCAAGGTGTGTAGTGGAAGTAAACCATACTTTGGTGCAATGTACAAGGAGGTGAGAGTGCACTATACCAAGGTACATTATGCATAGTGGAATTGCACTATACAAAGGCACAAAATGCATATTGCATGGCCGAACTATAAAAAATAAAGGTGCAGTGAGCATAGTGGAAATTGACTTTACAAAGGTCCACTGTCCATGGTGCATGGGTGAAGTGCATCATACCAGGGTCAAATGTGTATAATTCTTTATGAAAGTGCACCATACGATAGGGCACGGTGCTTTGTGAATGGTGGAACTTCATCATTCTAATGTGCAAGGTGCATAGTGGAAGTACACCATACTTTGGTGGAAAATACAAGGAGGTGAGAGAGCACTATACCAAGGTACGTTATGCATAGTGGAAATGCACTATACAAAGGCACAAAATGCATATTGGATGGTCGAACTACAGAAAATAAAGGTGCACTATGCATAGTGGAAATTGACTTTAGAAAGGTCCACGGTCCATGGTGCATGGTTGAAGTGCATCATACCATGGTCAGATGTGCATAATTCATGATGAAAGTGCACCATACCATAGGGCACCGTGCATTCTGAATGGTGGAACTACATCATTCTAATGTGCAAGGTGCATAGTGGAAGTACACCATTCTTTGGTGCAAAGTACAAGGAGGTGAGAGTTCACTATACCAAGGTACATTATGCATAGTGGAATTGCACTATACAAAGGCACAAAATGCATATTGGATGGTCGAACTACAAAAAATAATGGTGCATTGTGCATAGTGGAAATTGACTTCAAAAAGGTTCACTGTCCATGGTGCATGGGTGAAGTGCATCATACCAGGGTCAAATGTGCATAATTGATTATGAAAGTCCACCATACCATAGGGCATGGTGCTTTGTGAATGGTCGAACTTTATCATTCTAATGTGCAAGGTGCATAGTGGAAGTACACCATACTTTGGTGCAAAGTACAAGGAGGTGAGAGAGAACTATACCAAGGTACGTTATGCATATTGGACTTGCACTATACAAAGGTACAATATGCATATTGGATGGTCGAACTACAAAAAATAAAAGTGCACTGTGCATAGTGGAAATTGACTTGAAAAAGGTCCACTGTCCATGGTGCATGGGTGAAGTGCATCATACCAGGGTCAAATGTGCATAATTCATTATGAAAGTGCACCATACGATAGGGCACGGTGCTTTGTGAATGGTGGAACTTCATCATTCTAATGTGCAAGGTGTATAGGGGAAGTACACCATTCTTTGGTGCAAAGTACAAGGAGGTGAGAGTGCACTATACCAAGGTACATTATGCATAGTGGAATTGCACTATACAAAGGCACAAAATGCATATTGGATGGTCGAACTACAAAAAATAATGGTGCATTGTGCATAGTGGAAATTGACTTCAAAAAGGTTAACTGTCCATGGTGCATGGGTGAAGTGCATCATACCAGGGTCAAATGTGCATAATTGATTATGAAAGTGCACCATACCATAGGGCATGGTGCTTTGTGAATGGTCGAACTTTATCATTCTAATGTGCAAGGTGCATAGTGGAAGTACACCATACTTTGGTGCAAAGTACAAGGAGGTGAGAGAGAACTATACCAAGGTACGTTATGCATATTGGACTTGCACTATACAAAGGTACAATATGCATATAGGATGGTCGAACTACAAAAAATAAAAGTGCACTGTGCATAGTGGAAATTGACTTCAAAAAGGTCCACTGTCCATGGTGCATGGGTGAAGTGCATCATACCAGGGTCAAATGTGCATAATTCATTATGAAAGTGCACCATACGATAGGGCACGATGCTTTGTGAATGGTGGAACTTCATCATTCTAATGTGCAAGGTGTATAGTGGAAGTACACCATACTTTGGTGCAAAATACAAGGAGGTGAGAGAGCACTATACCAAGGTACGTTATGCATAGTTGAAATGCACTATACCAAGGCACAAAATGCATATTGGATGGTCGAAATACAGAAAATAAAGGTGCACTGTGCATAGTGGAAATTGACTTTACGAAGGTCCACGGTCCATGGTGCATGGTTGAAGTGCATCATACCATGGTCAAATGTGCATAAATTTTTATGAAAGTGCACCATACCATAGGGTACCGTGCATTCTGAATGGTGGAACTCCATCATTCTAATGTGCAAGGTGTGTAGTGGAAGTAAACCATACTTTGCTGCAAAGTACAAGGAGGCGAGAGTGCACTATACCAAGGTACATTATGCATAGTGGAATTGCACTATACAAAGGCACAAAATGCATATTGCATGGCCGAACTATAAAAAATAAAGGTGCACTGAGCATAGTTGAAATTGACTTTACAAAGGTCCACTGTCCATGGTACATGGGTGAAGTGCATCATACCAGGGTCAAATGTGCATAATTCATTATGAAAGTGCACCATACGATAGGGCACGGTGCTTTGTGAATGGTGGAAATTCATCATTCTAATGTGCAAGGTGCATAGTGGAAGTACACCATACTTTGGCGCAAAATACAAGGAGGTGAGAGAGCACTATACGAAGGTACGTTATGCATATTGGAAATGCACTATACCAAGGCACAAAATGCATATTGGATGGTCGAACTACGTAAAATAAAGGTGCACTATGCATAGTGGAAATTGACTTTACAAAGGTCGACGGTCCATGGCGCATGGTTGAAGTGCATCATACCATGGTCAAATGTGCATAATTCATGATGAAAGTGCACCATACCATATGGCACCGTGCATTCCGAATGGTGGAACTACATCATTCTAATGTGCAAGGTGCGTAGTGGAAGTACACCATTCTTTGGTGCAAAGTACAAGGAGGTGAGAGTGCACTATACCAAGGTACATTATGCATAGTGGAATTGCACTATACAAAGGCACAAAATGCATATTGGATGGTCGAACTACAAAAAATAATGGTGCATTGTGCATAGTGGAAATTGACTTCAAAAAGGTTCACTGTCCATGGTGCATGGGTGAAGTGCATCATACCGGGGTCAAATGTGCATAATTCATTATGAAAGTGCACCATACCATAGGGCATGGTGCTTTGTGAATGGTGGAACTTCATCATTCTAATGTGCAAGGAGCATAGTGGAAGTACACCATACTTTGGTGCAAAATACAAGGAGGTAAGAGAGCACTATACCAAGGTACGTTATACATAGTGGAAATGCACTATACCAAGGCACAAAATGCATATTGGATGGTCGAACTACAAAAAATAAAGGTGCACTGAGCATAGTGGAAATTGACTTTACAAAGGTCCACGGTCCATGGTGCATGGTTGAAGTGCATCATACCGTGGTGAAATGTGCATAATTCATGATGAAAGTGCACCATACCATATTGCACCGTGCATTCTCAATGGTGGAAATACGTCATTCTAATGTGCAAGGTGCATAGGGGGGAGTACACCATACTTTGGTGCAAATTACAAGGAGGTGAGAATGTACTATACCAACGTACATTATGCATAGTGGAATTGCACTATACCAAGGCACAAAATGCATATTGGATGGTCGAACTACAAAAAATAAAGGTGCATTGTGCATAGTCAAAATTGACTTTACAAAGGTCCACCGTCCATGGTGCATGGGTGAAGTGCATCATACCAGGGTCAAATGTGCATAATTCATTATGAAAGTGCACCATATGATAGGGCACGGTCCTTTGTGAATTGTGGAACTTCATCATTCTAATGTGCAAGGTGCATAGTGGAAGTACACCATACTTTGGCGCAAAATACAAGGAGGTGAGAGAGCACTATACAAAGGTACGTTATGCATATTGGAAATGCACTATACCAAGGCACAAAATGCATATTGGATGGTCGAACTACAAAAAATAAAGGTGCACTATGCATAGTGGAAATTGACTTTACAAAGGTCGACGGTCCATGGCGCATGGTTGAAGTGCATCATACCATGGTCAAATGTGCATAATTCATGATGAAAGTGCACCATACCATAGGGCACCGTGCATTCCGAATGGTGCCATTCTAATGTCCAAGGTGTGTAGTGGAAGTACACCATTCTTTGGTGCAAAGTACAAGGAGGTGAGAGTGCACTATACCAAGGTACATTATGCATAGTGGAATTTCACTATACAAAGGCACAAAATACATATTGGATGGTCGAACTACAAAAAATAATGGTGCATTGTGCATAGTGGAAATTGACTTCAAAAAGGTTCACTGTCCATGGTGCATGGGTGAAGCGCATCATACCTGTGGTCAAATGTGCATAATTCATTATGAAAGTGCACCATACCATAGGGCATGGTGCTTTGTGAATGGTGGAACTTCATCATTCTAATGTGCAAGGTGCATAGTGGAAGTACACCATACTTTGGTGCAAAATACAAGGAGGTGAGAGAGCACTATACCAAGGTACGTTATACATAGTGGAAATGCACTATACCAAGGCACAAAATGCATATTGGATGGTCGAACTACAAAAAATAAAAGTGCACTGAGCATAGTGGAAATTGACTTTACAAAGGTCCACGGTCCATGGTGCATGGGTGAAGTGCATCATACCGGGGTGAAATGTGCATAATTCATGATGAAAGTGCACCATACCATATTGCACCGTGCATTCTCAATGGTGGAACTACGTCATTCTAATGTGCAAGGTGCATAGTGGAAGTACACCATACTTTGGTGCAAAATACAAGGAGGTGAGAGAGTACTATACCAAGGTACGTTATGCATAGTGGAAATGCACTATACAAAGGCACAAAATGCATATTGGATGGTCGAACTACTAAAAATAAAGGTGCATATGCATAGTGGAAATTGACTTTACAAAGGTCCACGGTCCATGGTGCATGGTTGAAGTGCATCATACCGGGGTCAAATGTGCATAATTCATGATGAAAGTGCACCATACCATAGTGCACCGTGCATTCTGAATGGTGGAACTACATCATTCTAATGTGCAAGGTGCATAGTGGAAGTACACCATACTTTGGTGCAAAGTACAAGGAGGTGAGAATGTACTATACCAACGTACATTATGCATAGTGGAATTGCACTATACCAAGGCACAAAATGCATATTGGATGGTCGAACTACAAAAAATAAAGGTGCACTGTGCATAGTCGAAATTGACTTTACAAAGGTCCACTGTCCATGGTGCATGGGTGAAGTGCATCATACCAGGGTCAAATGTGCATAATTCATTATGAAAGTGCACCATACGATGATGCACGGTGCTTTGTGAATGGTGGAACTTCATCATTCTAATGTGCAAGGTGCATAGTGGAAGTACACCATACTTTGGTGCAAAATACAAGGAGGTGAGAGAGCACTATACCAAGGTACGTTATGCATAGTGGAAATGCACTATACCAAGGCACAAAATGCATATTGGATGGTCGAACTACAAAAAATAAAGGTGCAATGTGCATAGTGGAAATTGACTTTACAAAGGTCCACGGTCCATGGTGCATGGTTGAAGTGCATCATACCAGGGTGAAATGTGCATAATTCATGATGAAAGTGCACCATACCATATTGCACCGTGCATTCTCAATGGTGGAACTACGTCATTCTAATGTGCAAGGTGCATAGGGGAAGTACACCATACTTTGGTGCAAAGTACAAGGAGGTGAGAGTGCACTATACCAAGGTACATTATGCATAGTGGAATTGCATTATTGGAAGGCGCAAAATCCATATTACATGGCCGAACTACTAAAAATAAAGGTGCACTTTGCATAGTGGAAATTGACTTTACAAAGGTCAACGGTCCATGGTGCATGGGTGAAGTGCATCATACCAGGTTCAAATGTGCATAATTCATGATGAAAGTGCACCATACTATAGGGTACGGTGCTTTGTGAATGGTGGAACTTCATCATTCTAATGTGCAAGGTGCATTGTGGAAGTACACCATACTTTCGTGGAAAATACAAGGAGGTAAGAGAGCACTATACCAAGGTACGTTATACATAGTGGAAATGCACTATACCAAGGCACAAAATGCATATTGGATGGTCGAACTACAAAAATAAAGGTGCACTGTGCATTGTGGAAATTGACTTTACAATGGTCCACGGTCCATGGTGCATGGTTGAAGTGCATCATACCAGGGTGAAATGTGTATAATTCATGATGAAAGTGCACCATACCATATTGCACCATGCATTCTCAATGGTGGAACTACGTCATTCTAATGTGCAAGGTGCATAGTGGAAGTACACCATACTTTGGTGCAAAGTACAAGGAGGTGAGAGTGCACTATACCAAGGTACATTATGCATAGTGGAATTGCACTATACAAAGGCACAAAATGCATATTGCATGGCCGAACTATAAAAAATAAAGGTGCACTTGAGCATAGTCGAAATTGACTTTACAAAGGTCCTTGTCCATGGTGCATGGGTGAAGTGCATCATACCAGGGTCAAATGTGCATAATTCATTATGAAAGTGCACCATACGATAGGGCACGGTGCTTTGTGAATGGTGGAACTTCATCATTCTAATGTGCAAGGTGCATAGTGGAAGTACACCATACTTTGGTGCAAAATACAAGGAGGTGAGAGAGCATTATACCAAGGTACGTTATGCATAGTGGAAATGCACTATACAAAGGCACAAAATGCATATTGGATGGTCGAACTACAAAAAATAAAGGTGCACTGTGCATAGTGGAAATTGACTTTACAAAGGTCCACTGTCCATGGTGCATGGGTGAAGTGCATCATACCGGGGTCAAATGTGCATAATTCATTATGAAAGTGCACCATACGATAGGGCACGGTGCTTTGTGAATGGTGGAACTTCATCATTCTAATGTGCAAGGTGCATAGTGGAAGTACACCATACTTTGGTGCAAAATACAAGGAGGTGAGAGAGCACTATAACAAGGTACGTTATGCATAGTGGAAATGCATTATACCAAGGCACAAAATGCATATTGCATGGTCGAACTACAGAAAATAAAGGTGCACTGTGCATAGTGGAAATTGACTTTACGAAGGTCCACGGTCCATGGTGCATGGTTGAAGTGCATCATACCATGGTCAAATGTGCATAATTTACGATGAAAGTGCACCATACCATAGGGCACGGTGCATTTTGCATGGTGGAACTACATCATTCTAATGTGCAAGGTGTGTAGTGGAAGTAAACCATACTTTGGTGCAAAGTACAAGGAGGTGAGAGTGCACTATACCAAGGTACATTATGCATAGTGGAATTGCACTATACAAAGGCACAAAATGCATATTGATGGTCGAACTATAAAAAATAAAGGTGCACTTGTGCATAGTGGAAATTGACTTTATAAAGGTCCACGGTCCATGGTGCATGGGTGAAGTGCATCATACCGGGGTCAAATGTGCATAATTCATTATGAAAGTGCACCATACGATAGGGCACGGTGCTTTGTCAATGGTGGAACTACATCATTCTAATGTGCAAGGTGCATGGTGGAAGTACACCATACTTTGGTGCAAAATACAAGGAGGTGAGAATGCACTATAACAAGGTACATTATGCATAGTGGAAATGCACTATACCAAG
Organism: Linum usitatissimum; assembly: GCA_030674075.2. Classification (NCBI taxonomy): domain Eukaryota; kingdom Viridiplantae; phylum Streptophyta; class Magnoliopsida; order Malpighiales; family Linaceae; genus Linum; species Linum usitatissimum. The sequence goes on from JAUJYP020000894.1 coordinate 40,459, forward strand.
GCACAAAATGCATATTGGATGGTCGAACTACAGAAAATAAAGGTGCATTGTGCATAGTGATAATTGACTTTACGAAGGTCCACGGTCCATGGTGCATGGTTGAAGTGCATCATACCAAGGTCAAATGTGCATAATTCACGATGAAAGTGCACCATACCATAGGGCACGGTGCATTTTGAATGGTGGAACTACATCATTCTAATGTGCAAGGTGTATAGTGGAAGTACACCATACTTTGGTGCAAAGTACAAGGAGGTGAGAGAGCACTATACCAAGGTACGTTATGCATAGTGGAATTGCACTATACAAAGGCACAAGAGGGCGAAAGAAGGGGGTAGGGAATGACACAAAGGCCGCATCCATAGAACATGGGGAAGGCATCATACCGGGGGCCTGTGCTAATGCATATTGGAGGGCGGACCTCCAAAAAAAATGCACGGTGGCATGGAAAAAGTGCACACAGACGCGGCGGCGGTGGGGCTGGGGGGCATCTGGGTGAAATTTGCATAATTCATGATGAAAGTGCACCATACCATATTGCACCGTGCATTCTAAATGGTGGAACTACGTCATTCTAATGTGCAAGGTGCATAGTGGAAGTACACCATACTTTGGTGCAAAGTACAAGGAGGTGAGAGAGACTATACCAAGGTACATTATGCATAGTGGAATTGCAATATTCAAAGGCGCAAAATGCATATTAGATGGTCGAACTATTAAAAATAAAGGTGCACTTTGCATAGTGGAAATTGACTTTACTAAGGTCCACGGTCCATGGTGCATGGTTGAAGTGCATCATACCGGGGTTAAATGTGCATAATTCATGATGAAAGTGCACCATACCATAGGGCACCGTGCATTCTCGATTGGTGGAACTACATCATTCTAATGTGCATAGTTGCGTAGTGGAAGTACACCATACTTTGGTGCAAAGTACAAGGAGGTGAGAGTGCACTATACCAAGGTACATTACATAGTGGAATTGCACTATACAAAGGCACAAAATGCATATTGGATGGTCGAACTACAAAAAATAATGGTGCATTGTGCATAGTGGAAATTGACTTTAAAAAGGTCCAGCGTCCATGGTGCATGGGTGAAGTGCATCATACCGGGGTCAAATGTGCATAATTCATTATGAGAAGTGCACCATACCATATGGCACGGTGCTTTGTGAATGGTGGAACTTCATCATTCTAATGTGCAAGGTGCATAGTGGAAGTACACCATACTTTGGTGCAAAATACAAGGAGGTGAGAGAGCACTATACCAAGGTACGTTATACATAGTGGAATTGCACTATACCAAGGCACAAAATGCATATTGGATGGTCGAACTACAAAAAATAAAGGTGCACTGTGCATTATGGAAATTGACTTTACAAAGGTCCACGGTCCATGGTGCATGGTGAAGTGCATCATACCAGGGTCAAATGTGCATAATTCATGATGAAAGTGCACCATACGATAGGGCACGTGCTTTGTGAATTGTGGAACTTCATCATTCTAATGTGCAAGGTGCGTAGTGGAAGTACACCATACTTTGGTGCAAAATACAAGGAGGTGAGAGAGAGCACTATACCAAGGTACGTTATGCATAGTGGAAATGCACTATACCAAGGCACAAAATGCATATTGATGGTCGAACTATAAAAAATAAAGGTGCACTTTGTGCATAGTGGAAATTGACTTTACAAACGTCCACGGTCCATGGTGCATGGTTGAAGTGCATCATACCGGGGTGAAATGTTCATAATTCATGATGAAAGTGCACCATACCATAGTGCACAGTGCATTTCTCAATGGTGGAACTACGTCATTCTAATGTGCAAGGTGCATAGGGGAAGTACACCATACTTTGGTGCAAAGTACAAGGAGGTGAGAGTGCACTATACCAAGGTACATTATGCATAGTGGAATTGCACTATTCAAAGGCACAAAATGCATATTACATGGCCGAACTATTAAAAATAAAGGTGCATTTGCATAGTGGAAATTGACTTCCAAAAGTCCACGGTCCATGGTGCATGGGTGAAGTGCATCATACCAGGTTCAAATATGCATAATTCATGATGAAAGTGCACCATACCATAGGGCACCGTGCATTGCGATTGGTGGAACTACATCATTCTAATGTGCAAGGTGCGTAGTGGAAGTACACCATTCTTTGGTGCAAAGTACAAGGAGGTGAGAGTGCACTATACCAAGGTACATTAGACATAGTGGAATTGCACTATACAAAGGTACAAAATGCATATTGGATGGTCGAACTACAAAAAATAATGGTGCCTTGTGCATAGTGGAAATTGACTTCAAAAAGGTTCAACGTCCATAGTGCATGGGTGAAGTGCATCATACCGTGGTCAAATATGCATAATTCATTATGAAAGTGCACCATACCATAGGGCATGGTGCTTTGTGAATGGTGGAACTTCATCATTCTAATGTGCAAGGTGCATAGTGGAAGTACACCATACTTTGGTGCAAAATACAAGGAGGTAAGAGAGCACTATACCAAGGTACGTTATACATAGTGGAAATGCACTATACCAAGGCACAAAATGCATATTGGATGGTCGAACTACAAAAAATAAAGGTGCACTGTGCATTATGGAAATTGACTTTACAAAGGTCCACGGTCCATGGTGCATGGTTGAAGTGCATCATACCAGGGTCAAATGTGCATAATTCATGATGAAAGTGCACCATACCATAGGGCACTGTGCATTTTGAATGGTGGAACTACATCATTCTAATGTGCAAGGTGCATAGTGGAAGCACACCATACTTTGGTGCAAAAATTACAGGAGGTGAGAGAGCACTATACCAAGGTACATTATGCATAGTGGACTTGCACTATACCAAGGCACAAAATGCATATTGGATGGTCGAACTACAAAAATAAAGGTGCATTGTGCATAGTGGAAATTGACTTTACAAGGTCCATTGTCCATGGTGCATGGTTGAAGTGCATCTAGGGTTAAATGTGCATAATTCATTATGAAAGTGCACCATACCATAGTGCACGGTGCTTTGTGAATGGTGGAACTTCGTCATTCTAATGTGCAAGGTGCATAGTGGAAGTACACCATACTTTGGTGCAAAATACATGGAGGTGAGAGTGCAATATACCAAGGTACATTATGCATAGTGGAATTGCACTATACAAAGGCACAAAATGCATATTGCATGGCCGAACTATAAAAAATAAAGGTGCACCGTGCATAGTGGAAATTGACTTTACAAAGGTCAATTGTCCATGGTGCATGGTTGAAGTGCATCATACCAGGGTCAAATGTGCATAATTCATGATGAAAGTGCACCATACCATAGGGCACCGTGCATTCTCAATGGTGGAACTACATCATTCTAATGTGCAAGGTGCATAGTGGAAGTACACCATACTTTGGTGCAAAGTACAAGGAGGTGAGAGTGCACTATACCAAGGTACATTATGCATAGTGGAATTGCACTATACAAAGGCACAAAATGCATATTTGATTGTCGAACTAAAAAAACTAAGGTGCCCTATGCATAGGGAAATTGACCATAACAAAGGTCCAAGTGTCCATGGTGCATGGGTGAAGCGCATCATACTGTAGTCCAAATGTGCATAATTCATTATGAAAGTGCACCATACCATAGGGCACGGTGCATT
>JAUJYP020000895.1:0-44097 GCA_030674075.2 Linum usitatissimum
ATAGAAATGAGGTATGTTACCATAAAAATTTCAAAATTTTCCAATCGGTTAATATTTGATATGCATGTTGGAAATGGCTAAGAAGTTCTATTTTAATCATGGTAACCCTTGTAAATAAAGATCAAATGGATCTCAAATCAATTTTACTCAATATTGGCTTAGAGTGTTAAGAAATGTTATTTAACTTCATTTGCCAATTATTTGAAGGGCTTAAGATGATGAAACCTCCATTGCTAGCCATTCCCAACATACACGTCAAATACTAGGTCAGAAAACTTCTATTTTCACTCTAAAATTTGTCAAGATCTAAAGGGGTTAACCTATGGAAATGAGGTATGTTGACATAAAAATTTCAAAATTTTCTAATTGGTTAATATTTGATATGCATGTTGGAAATGGCTAAAAAGTTCCAGTTTAATCATGGTAACCCCATAAATAATGGTCAAATGGATCTAAAAATCAATTTTACTCAATATTGGCTTAGCGTGTTAAGAAATGTTATTTAACTTCATTTGCCAATTATTTGAAGGGCTTAAGATGATGAAACCTCCATTGCTAGCCATTCTCAACATACACGTCAAATACTAGGCTTTTTAGAAAACTTCTATTTTCACTTTAAAATTTGTCAAGTTCCAAAGGGAACACCTATAGAAATGAGGTATGTTACCATAAAAATTTCAAAATTTTCCAATCAGGTTAATATTTGATATGCATGTTGGAAATGGCTAAGAAGTTCTATTTTAATCATGGTAACCCTTGTAAATAAAGATCAAATGGATTTCAAAATCAATTTTACTCAATATTGGCTTAGAGTGTTAAGAAATGTTGTTTAACTTCATTTGCCAATTATTTGAAGGGCTTAAGATGATGAAACCTCCATTGCTACCCATTCCCAACATACACGTCAAATACTAGGCTTTTTAGAAAACTTCTATTTTCACTCTAAAATTTGTCAAGTTCCAAAAGGAACACCTATGGAAATAAGGTATGTTAACATAAAAATTTCAAAATTTTAGTATCGGTTAATATTTAATATGCAAGTTGGAAATGGCTAAAAAGTTCCAGTTTAATCATGGTAATCCCAGTAAATAATGGTCAAATGGATCTAAAAATCAATTTTACTCAATATTGGCTTAGCGTGTGAAGAAATTTTATTTAATTTCATTTTCCAATTATTTGAAGGGCTTAAGATGATGAAACCTCCATTGCTAGCCATTCTCAACATACTCGTCAAATACTAGGCTTTTAGAAAACTTCTATTTTCACATTAAAGTTTGTCAAGTTCCAAAAGGAACACCTATGGAAATGAGGTATGTTAACATAAAAATTTCAAAATTTTAGTATCGGTTAATATTTAATATGCATGTTGGAAATGGCTAAAAAGTTCAGTTTAATCATGGTAATCCCGGTAATTAATTGTCAAATAGATCTAAAAATCAATTTTACTCAATATTGGCTTAGCGTGTGAAGAAATTTTATTTAATTTCATTTGCCAATTATTTGAAGAGCTTAAGATGATGAATCTCCATTGCTAGCCATTCTCAACATACTCGTCAAATACTAGGCTTTTTAGAAAACTTCTATTTTCACTTTAAAGTTTGTCAAGTTCCAAAAGGAACACCTATGGAAATGAGGTATGTTAACATAAAAATTTAAAAATTTTCCAATCGGTTAATATTTTATATGCATGTTGGAAATGGCTAAAAAGTTCCGGTTTAATCATGGTAACCCTAGTAAATAATGGTCAAATGGATCTAAAAATCAATTTTACTCAATATTGGCTTAGCGTGTTAAGAAATGTTATTTAACTTCATTTGCCAATTATTTGAAGGGCTTAAGATGATGAAACCTCCATTGCTAGCCATTCTCAACATACACGTCAAATACTAGGCTTTTAGAAAACTTCTATTTTCACTTTAAAATTTGTCAAGTTCCAAAGGGAACACCTATAGAAATGAGGTATGTTACCATAAAAATTTCAAAATTTTCCAATCGGTTAATATTTGATATGCATGTTGGAAATGGCTAAGAAGTTCTATTTTAATCATGGTAACCCTTGTAAATAAAGATCAAATGGATCTCAAAATCAATTTTACTCAATATTGGCTTAGAGTGTTAAGAAATGTTATTTAACTTCATTTGCCAATTATTTGAAGGGCTTAAGATGATGAAACCTCCATTGCTAGCCATTCCCAACATACACGTCAAATACTAGGCTTTTTAGAAAACTTCTATTTTCACTCTAAAATTTGTCAAGATCTAAAGGGGTTAACCTATGGAAATGAGGTATGTTGACATAAAAATTTCAAAATTTTCTAATTGGTTAATATTTGATATGCATGTTGGAAATGGCTAAAAAGTTCCAGTTTAATCATGGTAACCCCGGTAAATAATGGTCAAATGGATCTAAAAATCAATTTTACTCAATATTGGCTTAGCGTGTTAAGAAATGTTATTTAACTTCATTTGCCAATTATTTGAAGGGCTTAAGATGATGAAACCTCCATTGCTAGCCATTCTCAACATACACGTCAAATACTAGGCTTTTTAGAAAACTTCTATTTTCACTCTAAAATTTGTCAAGATCTAAAGGGGTTAACCTATGGAAATGAGGTATGTTGACATAAAAATTTCAAAATTTTCTAATTGGTTAATATTTGATATGCATGTTGGAAATGGCTAAAAAGTTCCGGTTTAATCATGGTAACCCGTAAATAATGGTCAAATGGATCTAAAAATCAATTTTACTCAATATTGGCTTAGCGTGTTAAGAAATTTTATTTAACTTCATTTGCCAATTATTTGAAGGGCTTAAGATGATGAAACCTCCATTGCTAGCCATTCCCAACATACACGTCAAATACTAGGCTTTTTAGAAAACTTCTATTTTCACTCTAAAATTTGTCAAGTTCCAAAAGGAACACCTATGGAAATAAGGTATGTTAACATAAAAATTTCAAAATTTTAGTATCGGTTAATATTTAATATGCATGTTGGAAATGGCTAAAAAGTTCCAGTTTAATCATGGTAATCCCAGTAAATAATGGTCAAATGGATCTAAAAATCAATTTTACTCAATATTGGCTTAGCGTGTGAAGAAATTTTATTTAATTTCATTTGCCAATTATTTGAAGGGCTTAAGATGATGAAACCTCCATTGCTAGCCATTCTCAACATACTCGTCAAATACTAGGCTTTTTAGAAAACTTCTATTTTCACTTTAATGTTTGTCAAGTTCCAAAAGGAACACCTATAGAAATGAGGTATGTTAACATAAAAATTTCAAAATTTTAGTATCGGTTATTATTTGATATGCATGTTGGAAATGGCTAAAAAGTTCCAGTTTAATCATGGTAACCCCGTAAATAATGGTCAAATGGATCTAAAAATAAATTTTACTCAATATTGGCTTAGCGTGTTAAGAAATGTTATTTAACTTCATTTGCCAATTATTTGAAGGGCTTAAGATGATGAAACCTCCATTGCTAGCCATTCTCAACATACACGTCAAATACTAGGCTTTCTAGAAAACTTCTATTTTCACTCTAAAATTTGTCAAGTTCTAAAGGGGTTAACCTATGGAAATGAGGTATGGTGACATAAAAATTTCAAAATTTTCTAATCGATTAATATTTGATATGCATGTTGGAAATGGCTAAGAAGTTCCAGTTTAATCATGGTAACCCTAGTAAATAATGGTCAAATGGATCTAAAAATCAATTTTACTCAATATTGGCTTAGCGTGTGAAGAAATTTAATTTAATTTCATTTGCCAATTATTTGAAGGGCTTAAGATGATGAAACCTCCATTGTTAGCCATTCTCAACATACTCGTCAAATACTAGGCTTTTTAGAAAACATCTATTTTCACTTTAATGTTTGTCAAGTTCCAAAAGGAACGCCTACGGAAATGAGGTATGTTAACATAAAAATTTCAAATTTTTCGTATCGGTTAATATTTGATATGCATGTTGGAAATGGCTAAAAAGTTCCAGTTTAATCATGGTAACCCTAGTAAATAATGGTCAAATGGATCTAAAAATCAATTTTACTCAATATTGGCTTAGCGTCTTAAGAAATGTTAATTAACTTCATTTGCCAATTATTTGAAGGGCTTAAGATGATGAAACCTCCATTGCTAGCCATTCCCAACATACACGTCAAATACTAGGCTTTTTAGAAAACTTCTATTTTCACTCTAAAATTTGTCAAGTTCCAAAAGGAACACCTATGGAAATAAGGTATGTTAACATAAAAATTTCAAAATTTTAGTATCGGTTAATATTTGATATGCATGTTGGAAATGGCTAAAAAGTTCCAGTTTAATCATGGTAACCCCCTTAAATAATGGTCAAATGGATCTAAAAATCAATTTTACTCAATATTGGCTTAGCGTGTTAAGAAATGTTATTTAACTTCATTTGCCAATTATTTGAAGGGCTTAAGATGATGAAACCTCCATTGCTAGCCATTCTCAACATACACGTCAAATACTAGGCTTTTTAGAAAACTTCTATTTTCACTCTAAAATTTGTCAAGTTCTAAAGAGGTTAACCTATGGAAATGAGGTATGGTGACATAAAAATTTCAAAATTTTCTAATCGATTAATATTTGATATGCATGTTGGAAATGGCTAAAAAGTTCCAGCTTAATCATGGTAACCCTAGTAAATAATGGTCAAATGGATCTAAAAATCAATTTTACTCAATATTGGCTTAGCGTGTTAAGAAATGTTAATTAACTTCATTTGCCAATTATTTGAAGGGCTTAAGATGATGAAACCTCCATTGCTAGCCATTCTCAACATACACGTCAAATACTAGGTTTTTAGAAAACTTCTATTTTCACTTTAAAATTTGTCAAGTTCCAAAGGGAAAACCTATAGAAATGAGGTATGTTACCATAAAAATTTCAAAATTTTCCAATCAGTTAATATTTGATATGCATGTTGGAAATGGCTAAGAAGTTCTATTTTAATCATGGTAACCCTTGTAAATAAAGATCAAATGGATCTCAAAATCAATTTTACTCAATATTGGCTTAGAGTGTTAAGAAATGTTATTTAACTTCATTTGCCAATTATTTGAAGGGCTTAAGATGATGAAACCTCCATTGCTAGCCATTCCCAACATACACGTCAAATACTAGGCTTTTTAGAAAACTTCTATTTTCACTCTAAAATTTGTCAAGATCTAAAGGGGTTAACCTATGGAAATCGAGGTATGTTGACATAAAAATTTAAAAATTTTCTAATTGGTTAATATTTGATATACATGTTGGAAATGGCTAAAAAGTTCCAACTTAATCATGGTAACCCCAGTAAATAATGGTCAAATGGATCTAAAAATCAATTTTACTCAAAATTGGCTTAGCGTGTTAAGAAATGTTATTTAACTTCATTTGCCAATTATTTGAAGGGCTTAAGATGATGAAACCTCCATTGCTAGCCATTCTCAACATACACGTCAAACACTAGGCTTTTTAGAAAACTTCTATTCTCACTCTAAAATTTGTCAAGATCTAAAGGGGTTAACCTATGGAAATGAGGTATGTTGACATAAAAATTTCAAAATTTTCTAAATGGTTAATATTTGATATGCATGTTGGAAATGGCTAAAAAGTTCCAGTTTAATCATGGTAACCCCCGTAAATAATGGTCAAATGGATCTAAAAATCAATTTTACTCAATATTGGCTTAGCGTGTTAAGAAATTTTATTTAACTTCATTTGCCAATTATTTGAAGGGCTTAAGATGATGAAACCTCCATTGCTAGCCATTCTCAACATACACGTCAAATACTAGGCTTTTTAGAAAACTTCTATTTTCACTTTAAAATTTGTCAAGTTCCAAAGGGAAAACCTATAGAAATGAGGTATGTTACCATAAAAATTTCAAAATTTTCCAATCGGTTAATATTTGATATGCATGTTGGAAATGGCTAAGAAGTTCTATTTTAATCATGGTAACCCTTGTAAATAAAGATCAAATGGATCTCAAAATCAATTTTACTCAATATTGGCTTAGAGTGTTAAGAAATGTTATTTAACTTCATTTGCCAATTATTTGAAGGGCTTAAGATGATGAAACCTCCATTGCTAGCCATTCTCAACATACACGTCAAACACTAGGCTTTTTAGAAAACTTCTATTCTCACTCTAAAATTTGTCAAGATCTAAAGGGGTTAACCTATGGAAATGAGGTATGTTGACATAAAAATTTCAAAATTTTCTAATTGGTTAATATTTGATATGCATGTTGGAAATGGCTAAAAAGTTCCAGTTTAATCATGGTAACCCCCGTAAATAATAGTCAAATGGATCTAAAAATCAATTTTACTCAATATTGGCTTAGCGTGTGAAGAAATTTTATTTAATTTCATTTGCCAATTATTTGAAGCACTTAAGATGATGAAACCTCCATTGCTAGCCATTCTAAACATACTCGTCAAATACTAGGCTTTTTAGAAAACTTCTATTTTCACTTTAAAGTTTGTCAAGTTCCAAAAGGAACACCTATGGAAATGAGGTATGTTAACATAAAAATTTCAAATTTTTCGTATCGGTTAATATTTGATATGCATGTTGGAAATGGATAAAAAGTTCCAGTTTAATCATGGTAACCCTAGTAAATAATGGTCAAATGGATCTAAAAATCAATTTTACTCAATATTGGCTTAGCGTGTTAAGAAATGTTAATTAACTTCATTTGCCAATTATTTGAAGGGCTTAAGATGATGAAACCTCCATTGCTAGCCATTCCCAACATACACGTCAAATACTAGGCTTTTTAGAAAACTTCTATTTTCACTCTAAAATTTGTCAAGTTCCAAAAGGAACACCTATGGAAATAAGGTATGTTAACATAAAAATTTCAAAATTTTAGTATCGGTTAATATTTGATATGCATGTTGGAAATGGCTAAAAAGTTCCAGTTTAATCATGGTAACCCCGTAAATAATGGTCAAATGGATCTAAAAATCAATTTTACTCAATATTGGCTTAGCGTGTTAAGAAATTTTATTTAACTTCATTTGCCAATTATTTGAAGGGCTTAAGATGATGAAACCTCCATTGCTAGCCATTCCCAACATACACGTCAAATACTAGGCTTTTTAGAAAACTTCTATTTTCACTCTAAAATTTGTCAAGTTCCAAAAGGAACACCTATGGAAATAAGGTATGTTAACATAAAAATTTCAAAATTTTAGTATCGGTTAATATTTGATATGCATGTTGGAAATGGCTAAAAATTTCCAGTTTAATCATGGTAACCCTAGTAAATAATGGTCAAATGAATCTAAAAATCAATTTTACTTAATATTGGCTTAGCGTGTTAAGAAATGTTAATTAACTTCATTTGCCAATTATTTGAAGGGCTTAAGATGATGAACCCTCCATTGCTAGTCATTCCCAACATACACGTCAAATACTAGGCTTTTTAGAAAACTTCTATTTTCACTTTAAAATTTGTCAAGTTCCAAAGGGAACACCTATGGAAATGAGGTATGTTAACATAAAAATTTAAAAATTTTCCAATCGGTTAATATTTATATGCATGTTGGAAATGGCTAAAAAGTTCCAGTTTAATCATGGTAACCCCGTAAATAATGGTCAAATGGATCTAAAAATCAATTTTACTCAATATTGGCTTAGCGTGTTAAGAAATGTTATTTAACTTCATTTGCCAATTATTTGAAGGGCTTAAGATGATGAAACCTCCATTGCTAGCCATTCTCAACATACACGTCAAATACTAGGCTTTTTAGAAAACTTCTATTTTCACTCTAAAATTTGTCAAGTTCTAAAGGGGTTAACCTATGGAAATGAGGTATGTTGACATAAAAATTTCAAAATTTTCTAATCGATTAATATTTGATATGCATGTTGGAAATGGCTAAAAAGTTCCAGTTTAATCATGGTAACCCTAGTAAATAATGGTCAAATGGATCTAAAAATCAATTTTTCTCAATATTGGCTTAGCGTGTTAAGAAATGTTAATTAACTTCATTTGCCAATTATTTGAAGGGCTTAAGATGATGAAACCTCCATTGCTAGCCATTCCCAACATACACGTCAAATACTAGGCTTTTTAGGAAACTTCTATTTTCACTCTAAAATTTGTCAAGTTCCAAAAGGAACACCTATGGAAATAAGGTATGTTAACATAAAAATTTCAAAATTTTAGTATCGGTTAATATTTGATATGCATGTTGGAAATGGCTAAAAAGTTCCAGCTTAATCATGGTAACCCCGTAAATAATGGTCAAATGGATCTAAAAATCAATTTTACTCAATATTGGCTTAGCGTGTTAAGAAATGTTATTTAACTTCATTTGCCAATTATTTGAAGGGCTTAAGATGATGAAACCTCCATTGCTAGCCATTCTCAACATACACGTCAAATACTAGGCTTTTTAGAAAACTTCTATTTTCACTCTAAAATTTGTCAAGTTCTAAAGGGGTTAACCTATGGAAATGAGGTATGGTGACATAAAAATTTCAAAATTTTCTAATCGATTAATATTTGATATGCATGTTGGAAATGGCTAAAAAGTTCCAGTTTAATCATGGTAACCCTAGTAAATAATGGTCAAATGGATCTAAAAATCAATTTTACTCAATATTGGCTTAGCGTGTTAAGAAATGTTAATTAACTTCATTTGCCAATTATTTGAAGGGCTTAAGATGATGAAACCTCCATTGCTAGCCATTCTCAACATACACGTCAAATACTAGGCTTTTTAGAAAACTTCTATTTTCACTTTAAAATTTGTCAAGTTCCAAAGGGAACACCTATAGAAATGAGGTATGTTACCATAAAAATTTCAAAATTTTCCAATCAGTTAATATTTGATATGCATGTTGGAAATGGCTAAGAAGTTCTATTTTAATCATGGTAACCCTTGTAAATAAAGATCAAATGGATCTCAAAATCAATTTTACTCAATATTGGCTTAGAGTGTTAAGAAATGTTATTTAACTTCATTTGCCAATTATTTGAAGGGCTTAAGATGATGAAACCTCCATTGCTAGCCATTCCCAACATACACGTCAAATACTAGGTTTTTAGAAAACTTCTATTTTCACTCTAAAATTTGTCAAGATCTAAAGGGGTTAACCTATGGAAATGAGGTATGTTGACATAAAAATTTAAAAATTTTCTAATTGGTTAATATTTGATATGCATGTTGGAAATGGCTAAAAAGTTCCAGCTTAATCATGGTAACCCCAAGTAAATAATGGTCAAATGGATCTAAAAATCAATTTTACTCAAAATTGGCTTAGCGTGTTAAGAAATGTTATTTAACTTCATTTGCCAATTATTTGAAGGGCTTAAGATGATGAAACCTCCATTGCTAGCCATTCTCAACATACACGTCAAACACTAGGCTTTTTAGAAAACTTCTATTCTCACTCTAAAATTTGTCAAGATCTAAAGGGGTTAACCTATGGAAATGAGGTATGTTGACATAAAAATTTCAAAATTTTCTAATTGGTTAATATTTGATATGCATGTTGGAAATGGCTAAAAAGTTCCAGTTTAATCATGGTAACCCCGGTAAATAATGGTCAAATGGATCTAAAAATCAATTTTACTCAAAATTGGCTTAGCGTGTTAAGAAATGTTATTTAACTTCATTTGCCAATTATTTGAAGGGCTTAAGATGATGAAACCTCCATTGCTAGCCATTCTCAACATACACGTCAAACACTAGGCTTTTTAGAAAACTTCTATTCTCACTCTAAAATTTGTCAAGATCTAAAGGGGTTAACCTATGGAAATGAGGTATGTTGACATAAAAATTTCAAAATTTTCTAATTGGTTAATATTTGATATGCATGTTGGAAATGGCTAAAAAGTTCCAGCTTAATCATGGTAACCCCCGTAAATAATGGTCAAATGGATCTAAAAATCAATTTTACTCAATATTGGCTTAGCGTGTTAAGAAATTTTATTTAACTTCATTTGCCAATTATTTGAAGGGCTTAAGATGATGAAACCTCCATTGCTAGCCATTCCCAACATACACGTCAAATACTAGGCTTTTTAGAAAACTTCTATTTTCACTCTAAAATTTGTCAAGATCTAAAGGGGTTAACCTATGGAAATGAGGTATGTTGACATAAAAATTTAAAAATTTTCTAATTGGTTAATATTTGATATGCATGTTGGAAATGGCTAAAAAGTTCCAGTTTAATCATGGTAACCCCGTAAATAATGGTCAAATGGATCTAAAAATCAATTTTACTCAAAATTGGCTTAGCGTGTTAAGAAATGTTATTTAACTTCATTTGCCAATTATTTGAAGGGCTTAAGATGATGAAACCTCCATTGCTAGCCATTCTCAACATACACGTCAAACACTAGGCTTTTTAGAAAACTTCTATTCTCACTCTAAAATTTGTCAAGATCTAAAGGGGTTAACCTATGGAAATGAGGTATGTTGACATAAAAATTTCAAAATTTTCTAATTGGTTAATATTTGATATGCATGTTGGAAATGGCTAAAAAGTTCCAGTTTAATCATGGTAACCCCCGTAAATAATGGTCAAATGGATCTAAAAATCAATTTTACTCAATATTGGCTTAGCGTGTTAAGAAATTTTATTTAACTTCATTTGCCAATTATTTGAAGGGCTTAAGATGATGAAACCTCCATTGCTAGCCATTCCCAACATACACGTCAAATACTAGGCTTTTTAGAAAACTTCTATTTTCACTCTAAAATTTGTCAAGTTCCAAAAGGAACACCTATGGAAATAAGGTATGTTAACATAAAAATTTCAAAATTTTAGTATCGGTTAATATTTAATATGCATGTTGGAAATGGCTAAAAAGTTCCAGTTTAATCATGGTAATCCCGTAAATAATAGTCAAATGGATCTAAAAATCAATTTTACTCAATATTGGCTTAGTGTGTGAAGAAATTTTATTTAATTTCATTTGCCAATTATTTGAAGGACTTAAGATGATGAAACCTCCATTGCTAGCCATTCTAAACATACTCGTCAAATACTAGGCTTTTTAGAAAACTTCTATTTTCACTTTAAAGTTTGTCAAGTTCCAAAAGGAACACCTATGGAAATGAGGTATGTTAACATAAAAATTTCAAATTTTTCGTATCGGTTAATATTTGATATGCATGTTGGAAATGGATAAAAAGTTCCAGCTTAATCATGGTAACCCTAGTAAATAATGGTCAAATGGATCTAAAAATCAATTTTACTCAATATTGGCTTAGCGTGTTAAGAAATGTTAATTAACTTCATTTGCCAATTATTTGAAGGGCTTAAGATGATGAAACCTCCATTGCTAGCCATTCCCAACATACACGTCAAATACTAGGCTTTTTAGAAAACTTCTATTTTCACTCTAAAATTTGTCAAGTTCCAAAAGGAACACCTATGGAAATAAGGTATGTTAACATAAAAATTTCAAAATTTTAGTATCGGTTAATATTTGATATGCATGTTGGAAATGGCTAAAAAGTTCCAGTTTAATCATGGTAACCCCCGTAAATAATGGTCAAATGGATCTAAAAATCAATTTTACTCAATATTGGCTTAGCGTGTTAAGAAATGTTATTTAACTTCATTTGCCAATTATTTGAAGGGCTTAAGATGATGAAACCTCCATTGCTAGCCATTCTCAACATACACGTCAAATACTAGGCTTTTTAGAAAACTTCTATTTTCACTCTAAAATTTGTCAAGTTCTAAAGGGGTTAACCTATGGAAATGAGGTATGGTGACATAAAAATTTCAAAATTTTCTAATCGATTAATATTTGATATGCATGTTGGAAATGGCTAAAAAGTTCCAGTTTAATCATGGTAACCCTAGTAAATAATGGTCAAATGGATCTAAAAATCAATTTTACTCAATATTGGCTTAGCGTGTTAAGAAATGTTAATTAACTTCATTTGCCAATTATTTGAAGGGCTTAAGATGATGAAACCTCCATTGCTAGCCATTCTCAACATACACGTCAAATACTAGGCTTTTTAGAAAACTTCTATTTTCACTTTAAAATTTGTCAAGTTCCAAAGGGAACACCTATAGAAATGAGGTATGTTACCATAAAAATTTCAAAATTTTCCAATCAGTTAATATTTGATATGCATGTTGGAAATGGCTAAGAAGTTCTATTTTAATCATGGTAACCCTTGTAAATAAAGATCAAATGGATCTCAAAATCAATTTTACTCAATATTGGCTTAGAGTGTTAAGAAATGTTATTTAACTTCATTTGCCAATTATTTGAAGGGCTTAAGATGATGAAACCTCCATTGCTAGCCATTCCCAACATACACGTCAAATACTAGGCCGTTTAGAAAACTTCTATTTTCACTCTAAAATTTGTCAAGATCTAAAGGGGTTAACCTATGGAAATGAGGTATGTTGACATAAAAATTTAAAAATTTTCTAATTGGTTAATATTTGATATGCATGTTGGAAATGGCTAAAAAGTTCCAGTTTAATCATGGTAACCCCAAGTAAATAATGGTCAAATGGATCTAAAAATCAATTTTACTCAAAATTGGCTTAGCGTGTTAAGAAATGTTATTTAACTTCATTTGCCAATTATTTGAAGGGCTTAAGATGATGAAACCTCCATTGCTAGCCATTCTCAACATACACGTCAAACACTAGGCTTTTTAGAAAACTTCTATTCTCACTCTAAAATTTGTCAAGATCTAAAGGGGTTAACCTATGGAAATGAGGTATGTTGACATAAAAATTTCAAAATTTTCTAATTGGTTAATATTTGATATGCATGTTGGAAATGGCTAAAAAGTTCCAGTTTAATCATGGTAACCCCCGTAAATAATGGTCAAATGGATCTAAAAATCAATTTTACTCAATATTGGCTTAGCGTGTTAAGAAATTTTATTTAACTTCATTTGCCAATTATTTGAAGGGCTTAAGATGATGAAACCTCCATTGCTAGCCATTCCCAACATACACGTCAAATACTAGGCTTTTTAGAAAACTTCTATTTTCACTCTAAAATTTGTCAAGATCTAAAGGGGTTAACCTATGGAAATGAGGTATGTTGACATAAAAATTTAAAAATTTTCTAATTGGTTAATATTTGATATGCATGTTGGAAATGGCTAAAAAGTTCCAGTTTAATCATGGTAACCCCGTAAATAATGGTCAAATGGATCTAAAAATCAATTTTACTCAAAATTGGCTTAGCGTGTTAAGAAATGTTATTTAACTTCATTTGCCAATTATTTGAAGGGCTTAAGATGATGAAACCTCCATTGCTAGCCATTCTCAACATACACGTCAAACACTAGGCTTTTTAGAAAACTTCTATTCTCACTCTAAAATTTGTCAAGATCTAAAGGGGTTAACCTATGGAAATGAGGTATGTTGACATAAAAATTTCAAAATTTTCTAATTGGTTAATATTTGATATGCATGTTGGAAATGGCTAAAAAGTTCCAGCTTAATCATGGTAACCCCCGTAAATAATGGTCAAATGGATCTAAAAATCAATTTTACTCAATATTGGCTTAGCGTGTTAAGAAATTTTATTTAACTTCATTTGCCAATTATTTGAAGGGCTTAAGATGATGAAACCTCCATTGCTAGCCATTCCCAACATACACGTCAAATACTAGGCTTTTTAGAAAACTTCTATTTTCACTCTAAAATTTGTCAAGTTCCAAAAGGAACACCTATGGAAATAAGGTATGTTAACATAAAAATTTCAAAATTTTAGTATCGGTTAATATTTAATATGCATGTTGGAAATGGCTAAAAAGTTCCAGTTTAATCATGGTAATCCCAGTAAATAATAGTCAAATGGATCTAAAAATCAATTTTACTCAATATTGGCTTAGTGTGTGAAGAAATTTTATTTAATTTCATTTGCCAATTATTTGAAGGACTTAAGATGATGAAACCTCCATTGCTAGCCATTCTAAACATACTCGTCAAATACTAGGCTTTTTAGAAAACTTCTATTTTCACTTTAAAGTTTGTCAAGTTCCAAAAGGAACACCTATGGAAATGAGGTATGTTAACATAAAAATTTCAAATTTTTCGTATCGGTTAATATTTGATATGCATGTTGGAAATGGATAAAAAGTTCCAGCTTAATCATGGTAACCCTAGTAAATAATGGTCAAATGGATCTAAAAATCAATTTTACTCAATATTGGCTTAGCGTGTTAAGAAATGTTAATTAACTTCATTTGCCAATTATTTGAAGGGCTTAAGATGATGAAACCTCCATTGCTAGCCATTCCCAACATACACGTCAAATACTAGGCTTTTTAGAAAACTTCTATTTTCACTCTAAAATTTGTCAAGTTCCAAAAGGAACACCTATGGAAATAAGGTATGTTAACATAAAAATTTCAAAATTTTAGTATCGGTTAATATTTGATATGCATGTTGGAAATGGCTAAAAAGTTCCAGCTTAATCATGGTAACCCCCGTAAATAATGGTCAAATGGATCTAAAAATCAATTTTACTCAATATTGGCTTAGCGTGTTAAGAAATTTTATTTAACTTCATTTGCCAATTATTTGAAGGGCTTAAGATGATGAAACCTCCATTGCTAGCCATTCCCAACATACACGTCAAATACTAGGCTTTTTAGAAAACTTCTATTTTCACTCTAAAATTTGTCAAGTTCCAAAAGGAACACCTATGGAAATAAGGTATGTTAACATAAAAATTTCAAAATTTTAGTATCGGTTAATATTTGATATGCATGTTGGAAATGGCTAAAAATTTCCAGCTTAATCATGATAATCCCAAGTAAATAATGGTCAAATGGATCTAAAAATCAATTTTACTCAATATTGGCTTAGCGTGTGAAGAAATTTTATTTAATTTCATTTGCCAATTATTTGAAGGGCTTAAGTTGATGAAACCTCCATTGCTAGCCATTCTCAACATACTCGTCAAATACTAGGCTTTTTAGAAAACTTCTATTTTCACTTTAAAGTTTGTCAAGTTCCAAAAGGAACACCTATGGAAATGAGGTATGTTAACATAAAAATTTCAAATTTTTCGTATCGGTTAATATTTGATATGCATGTTGGAAATGGCTAAAAAGTTCCAATTTAATCATGGTAACCCTAGTAAATAATGGTCAAATGAATCTAAAAATCAATTTTACTTAATATTGGCTTAGCGTGTTAAGAAATGTTAATTAACTTCATTTGCCAATTATTTGAAGGGCTTAAGATGATGAAACCTCCATTCCTAGTCATTCCCAATATACACGTCAAATACTAGGCTTTTTAGAAAACTTCTATTTTCACTTTAAAATTTGTCAAGTTCCAAAGGGAACACCTATGGAAATGAGGTATGTTAACATAAAAATTTAAAAATTTTCCAATCGGTTAATATTTATATGCATGTTGGAAATGGCTAAAAAGTTCCAGTTTAATCATGGTAACCCCAGTAAATAATGGTCAAATGGATCTAAAAATCAATTTTACTCAATATTGGCTTAGCGTGTTAAGAAATGTTATTTAACTTCATTTGCCAATTATTTGAAGGGCTTAAGATGATGAAACCTCCATTGCTAGCCATTCTCAACATACACGTCAAATACTAGGCTTTTTAGAAAACTTCTATTTTCACTCTAAAATTTGTCAAGTTCTAAAGGGGTTAACCTATGGAAATGAGGTATGTTGACATAAAAATTTCAAAATTTTCTAATCGATTAATATTTGATATGCATGTTGGAAATGGCTAAAAAGTTCCAGTTTAATCATGGTAACCCTAGTAAATAATGGTCAAATGGATCTAAAAATCAATTTTACTCAATATTGGCTTAGCGTGTTAAGAAATGTTAATTAACTTCATTTGCCAATTATTTGAAGGGCTTAAGATGATGAAACCTCCATTGCTAGCCATTCTCAACATACACGTCAAATACTAGGCTTTTTAGAAAACTTCTATTTTCACTTTAAAATTTGTCAAGTTCCAAAGGGAACACCTATAGAAATGAGGTATGTTACCATAAAAATTTCAAAATTTTCCAATCGGTTAATATTTATATGCATGTTGGAAATGGCTAAAAAGTTCCAGTTTAATCATGGTAACCCCAGTAAATAATGGTCAAATGGATCTAAAAATCAATTTTACTCAATATTGGCTTAGCGTGTTAAGAAATGTTATTTAACTTCATTTGCCAATTATTTGAAGGGCTTAAGATGATGAAACCTCCATTGCTAGCCATTCTCAACATACACGTCAAATACTAGGCTTTTTAGAAAACTTCTATTTTCACTCTAAAATTTGTCAAGTTCTAAAGGGGTTAACCTATGGAAATGAGGTATGTTGACATAAAAATTTCAAAATTTTCTAATCGATTAATATTTGATATGCATGTTGGAAATGGCTAAAAAGTTCCAGTTTAATCATGGTAACCCTAGTAAATAATGGTCAAATGGATCTAAAAATCAATTTTACTCAATATTGGCTTAGCGTGTTAAGAAATGTTAATTAACTTCATTTGCCAATTATTTGAAGGGCTTAAGATGATGAAACCTCCATTGCTAGCCATTCTCAACATACACGTCAAATACTAGGCTTTTTAGAAAACTTCTATTTTCACTTTAAAATTTGTCAAGTTCCAAAGGGAACACCTATAGAAATGAGGTATGTTACCATAAAAATTTCAAAATTTTCCAATCAGTTAATATTTGATATGCATGTTGGAAATGGCTAAGAAGTTCTATTTTAATCATGGTAACCCTTGTAAATAAAGATCAAATGGATCTCAAAATCAATTTTACTCAATATTGGCTTAGAGTGTTAAGAAATGTTATTTAACTTCATTTGCCAATTATTTGAAGGGCTTAAGATGATGAAACCTCCATTGCTAGCCATTCCCAACATACACGTCAAATACTAGACTGTTTAGAAAACTTCTATTTTCACTCTAAAATTTGTCAAGATCTAAAGGGGTTAACCTATGGAAAAGAGGTATGTTGACATAAAAATTTAAAAATTTTCTAATTGGTTAATATTTGATATGCATGTTGGAAATGGCTAAAAAGTTCCAGTTTAATCATGGTAACCCCAGTAAATATTGGTCAAATGGATCTAAAAATCAATTTGACTCAATATTGGTTTAACGTGTTAAGAAATGTTATTTAACTTCATTTGCCAATTATTTGAAGGGCTTAAGATGATGAAACCTCCATTGCTAGCCATTCTCAACATACACGTCAAATACTGGGCTTTTTAGAAAACTTCTATTTGCACTCTAAACTTTGTCAAGATCTAAAGGGGTTAACCTATGGAAATGAGGTATGTTGACATAAAAATTTCAAAATTTTCTAATTGGTTAATATTTGATATGCATGTTGGAAATGGCTAAAAAGTTCCAGTTTAATCATGGGAACCCCATTAAATAATGGTCAAATGGATCTAAAAATCAATTTTTTTCAATATAGGCTTAGCGTGTTAAGAAATGTTAATTAACTTCATTTACCAATTATTTGAAGGGATTAAGATGATGAAACCTCCATTGCTAGCCATTCTCAACATACACGTCAAATACTAGGCTTTTTAGAAAACTTCTATTTTCACTTTAAAATTTGTCAAGTTCCAAAGGGAACACCTATAGAAATGAGGTATGTTACCATAAAAATTTCAAAATTTTCCAATCGGTTAATATTTGATATGCATGTTGGAAATGGCTAAGAAGTTCTATTTTAATCATGGTAACCCTTGTAAATAAAGATCAAATGGATCTCAAAATCAATTTTACTCAATATTGGCTTAGAGTGTTAAGAAATGTTATTTAACTTCATTTGCCAATTATTTGAAGGGCTTAAGATGATGAAACCTCCATTGCTAGCCATTCCCAACATACACGTCAAATACTAGGCTGTTTAGAAAACTTCTATTTTCACTCTAAAATTTGTCAAGATCTAAAGGGGTTAACCTATGGAAATGAGGTATGTTGACATAAAAATTTAAAAATTTTCTAATTGGTTAATATTTGATATGCATGTTGGAAATGGCTAAAAAGTTCCAGTTTAATCATGGTAACCCCAGTAAATAATGGTCAAATGGATCTAAAAATCAATTTTACTCAATATTGGCTTAGCCTGTTAAGAAATGTTATTTAACTTCATTTGCCAATTATTTGAAGGGCTTAAGATGATGAAACCTCCATTGCTAGCCATTCCCAACATACACGTCAAATACTAGGCTGTTTAGAAAACTTCTATTTTCACTCTAAAATTTGTCAAGATCTAAAGGGGTTAACCTATGGAAATGAGGTATGTTGACATAAAAATTTAAAAATTTTCTAATTGGTTAATATTTGATATGCATGTTGGAAATGGCTAAAAAGTTCCAGTTTAATCATGGTAACCCCAGTAAATATTGGTCAAATGGATCTAAAAATCAATTTTACTCAATATTGGCTTAGCGTGTTAAGAAATGTTATTTAACTTCATTTGCCAATTATTTGAAGGGCTTAAGATGATGAAACCTCCATTGCTAGCCATTCTCAACATACACGTCAAATACTGGGCTTTTTAGAAAACTTCTATTTGCACTCTAAACTTTGTCAAGATCTAAAGGGGTTAACCTATGGAAATGAGGTATGTTGACATAAAAATTTCAAAATTTTCTAATTGGTTAATATTTGATATGCATGTTGGAAATGGCTAAAAAGTTCCAGTTTAATCATGGGAACCCCATTAAATAATGGGCAAATGGATCTAAAAATCAATTTTTTTCAATATAGGCTTAGCGTGTTAAGAAATGTTAATTAACTTCATTTGCCAATTATTTGAAGGGCTTAAGATGATGAAACCTCCATTGCTAGCCATTCTCAACATACACGTCAAATACTAGGCTTTTTAGAAAACTTCTATTTTCACTTTAAAATTTGTCAAGTTCCAAAGGGAACACCTATAGAAATGAGGTATGTTACCATAAAAATTTCAAAATTTTCCAATCAGTTAATATTTGATATGCATGTTGGAAATGGCTAAGAAATTCTATTTTAATCATGGTAACCCTTGTAAATAAAGATCAAATGGATCTCAAAATCAATTTTACTCAATATTGGCTTAGAGTGTTAAGAAATGTTATTTAACTTCATTTGCCAATTATTTGAAGGGCTTAAGATGATGAAACCTCCATTGCTAGCCATTCCCAACATACACGTCAAATACTAGGCTGTTTAGAAAACTTCTATTTTCACTCTAAAATTTGTCAAGATCTAAAGGGGTTAACCTATGGAAATGAGGTATGTTGACATAAAAATTTAAAAAATTTCTAATTGGTTAATATTTGATATGCATGTTGGAAATGGCTAAAAAGTTCCAGTTTAATCATGGTAACCCCAAGTAAATAATAGTCAAATGGATCTAAAAATCAATTTTACTCAATATTGGCTTAGCGTGTTAAGAAATGTTATTTAACTTCATTTGCCAATTATTTGAAGGGCTTAAGATGATGAAACCTCCATTGCTTGCCATTCTCAACATACACGTCAAATACTAGGCCTTTTAGAAAACTTCTATTTGCACTCTAAACTTTGTCAAGATCTAAAGGGGTTAACCTATGGAAATGAGGTATGTTGACATAAAAATTTCAAAATTTTCTAATTGGTTAATATTTGATATGCATGTTGGAAATGGCTAAAAAGTTCTTGTTTAATCATGGTAACCCCAGTAAATAATGGTCAAATGGATCTAAAAATCAATTTTACTCAATATTGGCTTAGCGTGTTAAGAAATTTTACTTAACTTCATTTGCCAATTATTTGAAGGGCTTAAGATGATGAAACCTCCATTGCTAGCCATTCTCAACATACACGTCAAATACTAGGCTTTTTAGAAAACTTCTATTTGTACTCTAAACTTTGTCAAGATCTAAAGGGGTTAACCTATGGAAATGAGGTATGTTGACATAAAAATTTCAAAATTTTCTAATTGGTTAATATTTGATATGCATGTTGGAAATGGCTAAAAAGTTCCAGTTTAATCATGGGAACCCCATTAAATAATGGTCAAATGGATCTAAAAATCAATTTTACTCAATATTGGCTTAGCGTGTTAAGAAATGTTATTTAACTTCATTTGCCAATTATTTAAAGGGCTTAAGATGATGAAACCTCCATTGCTAGCCATTCTCAACATACACGTCAAATACTAGGCTTTTTAGAAAACTTCTATTTTCACTCTAAAATTTGTCAAGTTCTAAAGGGGTTAACCTATGGAAATGAGGTATGTTGACATAAAAATTTGAAAATTTTCTAATTGATTAATATTTGATATGCATGTTGGAAATGGCTAAAAAGTTCTTGTTTAATCATGGTAACCCCAGTAAATAATGGTCAAATGGATCTAAAAATCAATTTTACTCAATATTGGCTTAGCGTGTTAAGAAATTTTACTTAACTTCATTTGCCAATTATTTGAAGGGCTTAAGATGATGAAACCTCCATTGCTAGCCATTCTCAACATACACGTCAAATACTAGGCTTTTTAGAAAACTTCTATTTGTACTCTAAACTTTGTCAAGATCTAAAGGGGTTAACCTATGGAAATGAGGTATGTTGACATAAAAATTTCAAAATTTTCTAATTGGTTAATATTTGATATGCATGTTGGAAATGGCTAAAAAGTTCCAGTTTAATCATGGGAACCCCATTAAATAATGGTCAAATGGATCTAAAAATCAATTTTACTCAATATAGGCTTAGCGTGTTAAGAAATTTTATTTAACTTCATTTGCCAATTATTTGAAGGGCTTAAGATGATGAAACCTCCATTGCTAGCCATTCCCAACATACACGTCAAATACTAGGCTTTTTAGAAAACTTCTATTTTCACTCTAAAATTTGTCAAGTTCCAAAAGGAACACCTATGGAAATAAGGTATGTTAGCATAAAAATTTCAAAATTTTAGTATCGGTTAATATTTGATATGCATGTTGGAAATGGCTAAAAAGTTCCAGTTTAATCATGGTAATCCCGGTAAATAATGGTCAAATGGATCTAAAAATCAATTTTACTCAATATTGGCTTAGCGTGTGAAGAAATTTTACTTAATTTCATTTGCCAATTATTTGAAGGGCTTAAGATGATGAAACCTCCATTGCTAGCCATTCTCAACATACTCGTCAAATACTAGGCTTTTTAGAAAACTTCTATTTTCACTTTAAAGTTTGTCAAGTTCCAAAGGGAACACCTATAGAAATGAGGTATGTTACCATAAAAATTTCAAAATTTTCCAATCAGTTAATATTTGATATGCATGTTGGAAATGGCTAAGAAATTCTATTTTAATCATGGTAACCCTTGTAAATAAAGATCAAATGGATCTCAAAATCAATTTTACTCAATATTGGCTTAGAGTGTTAAGAAATGTTATTTAACTTCATTTGCCAATTATTTGAAGGGCTTAAGATGATGAAACCTCCATTGCTAGCCATTCCCAACATACACGTCAAATACTAGGCTGTTTAGAAAACTTCTATTTTCACTCTAAAATTTGTCAAGATCTAAAGGGGTTAACCTATGGAAATGAGGTATGTTGACATAAAAATTTAAAAAATTTCTAATTGGTTAATATTTGATATGCATGTTGGAAATGGCTAAAAAGTTCCAGTTTAATCATGGTAACCCCAGTAAATAATAGTCAAATGGATCTAAAAATCAATTTTACTCAATATTGGCTTAGCGTGTTAAGAAATGTTATTTAACTTCATTTGCCAATTATTTGAAGGGCTTAAGATGATGAAACCTCCATTGCTAGCCATTCTCAACATACACGTCAAATACTAGGCCTTTTAGAAAACTTCTATTTGCACTCTAAACTTTGTCAAGATCTAAAGGGGTTAACCTATGGAAATGAGGTATGTTGACATAAAAATTTCAAAATTTTCTAATTGGTTAATATTTGATATGCATGTTGGAAATGGCTAAAAAGTTCTAGTTTAATCATGGGAACCCCATTAAATAATGGTCAAATGGATCTAAAAATCAATTTTACTCAATATTGGCTTAGCGTGTTAAGAAATGTTATTTAACTTCATTTGCCAATTATTTGAAGGGCTTAAGATGGTGAAACCTCCATTGCTAGCCATTCTCAACATACACGTCAAATACTAGGCTTTTTAGAAAACTTCTATTTTCACTCTAAAATTTGTCAAGTTCTAAAGGGGTTAACCTATGGAAATGAGGTATGTTGACATAAAAATTTGAAAATTTTCTAATTGATTAATATTTGATATGCATGTTGGAAATGGCTAAAAAGTTCTTGTTTAATCATGGTAACCCCAGTAAATAATGGTCAAATGGATCTAAAAATCAATTTTACTCAATATTGGCTTAGCGTGTTAAGAAATTTTACTTAACTTCATTTGCCAATTATTTGAAGGGCTTAAGATGATGAAACCTCCATTGCTAGCCATTCTCAACATACACGTCAAATACTAGGCTTTTTAGAAAACTTCTATTTGTACTCTAAACTTTGTCAAGATCTAAAGGGGTTAACCTATGGAAATGAGGTATGTTGACATAAAAATTTCAAAAATTTCTAATTGGTTAATATTTGATATGCATGTTGGAAATGGCTAAAAAGTTCCAGTTTAATCATGGGAACCCCATTAAATAATGGTCAAATGGATCTAAAAATCAATTTTACTCAATATTGGCTTAGCGTGTTAAGAAATGTTATTTAACTTCATTTGCCAATTATTTAAAGGGCTTAAGATGATGAAACCTCCATTGCTAGCCATTCTCAACATACACGTCAAATACTAGGCTTTTTAGAAAACTTCTATTTTCACTCTAAAATTTGTCAAGTTCTAAAGGGGTTAACCTATGGAAATGAGGTATGTTGACATAAAAATTTGAAAATTTTCTAATTGATTAATATTTGATATGCATGTTGGAAATGGCTAAAAAGTTCTTGTTTAATCATGGTAACCCCAGTAAATAATGGTCAAATGGATCTAAAAATCAATTTTACTCAATATTGGCTTAGCGTGTTAAGAAATTTTACTTAACTTCATTTGCCAATTATTTGAAGGGCTTAAGATGATGAAACCTCCATTGCTAGCCATTCTCAACATACACGTCAAATACTAGGCTTTTTAGAAAACTTCTATTTGTACTCTAAACTTTGTCAAGATCTAAAGGGGTTAACCTATGGAAATGAGGTATGTTGACATAAAAATTTCAAAATTTTCTAATTGGTTAATATTTGATATGCATGTTGGAAATGGCTAAAAAGTTCCAGTTTAATCATGGGAACCCCATTAAATAATGGTCAAATGGATCTAAAAATCAATTTTACTCAATATAGGCTTAGCGTGTTAAGAAATTTTATTTAACTTCATTTGCCAATTATTTGAAGGGCTTAAGATGATGAAACCTCCATTGCTAGCCATTCCCAACATACACGTCAAATACTAGGCTTTTTAGAAAACTTCTATTTTCACTCTAAAATTTGTCAAGTTCCAAAAGGAACACCTATGGAAATAAGGTATGTTAACATAAAAATTTCAAAATTTTAGTATCGGTTAATATTTGATATGCATGTTGGAAATGGCTAAAAAGTTCCAGTTTAATCATGGTAATCCCAGTAAATAATGGTCAA
Source organism: Linum usitatissimum (assembly GCA_030674075.2). Taxonomy (NCBI): domain Eukaryota; kingdom Viridiplantae; phylum Streptophyta; class Magnoliopsida; order Malpighiales; family Linaceae; genus Linum; species Linum usitatissimum. Next base: position 23,618 of record JAUJYP020000895.1, read on the forward strand.
ATGGATCTAAAAATCAATTTTACTCAATATTGGCTTAGCGTGTGAAGAAATTTTACTTAATTTCATTTGCCAATTATTTGAAGGGCTTAAGATGATGAAACCTCCATTGCTAGCCATTCTCAACATACTCGTCAAATACTAGGCTTTTTAGAAAACTTCTATTTTCACTTTAAAGTTTGTCAAGTTCCAAAAGGAACACCTATGGAAATGAGGTATGTTAAAATAAAAATAAAATTTTTTCGTATCGGTTAATATTTGATATGCATGTTGGAAATGGCTAAAAAGTTCCAGTTTAATCATGGTAACCCTAGTAAATAATGGTCAAATGGATCTAAAAATCAATTTTACTCAATATTGGCTTAGCGTGTTAAGAAATGTTAATTAACTTCATTTGCCAATTATTTGAAGGGCTTAAGACGATGAAACCTCCATTGCTAGCCATTCCCAACATACACGTCAAATACTAGGCTTTTTAGAATACTTCTATTTTCACTTTAAAATTTGTCAAGTTCCAAAGGGAACACCTATGGAAATGAGGTATGTTAACATAAAAATTTAAAAATTTTCCAATCGGTTAATATTTTATATGCATGTTGGAAATGGCTAAAAAGTTGCAGTTTAATCATGGTAACCCCAGTAAATAATGGTCAAATGGATCTAAAAATCAATTTTACTCAATATTGGCTTAGCGTGTTAAGAAATGTTATTTAACTTCATTTGCCAATTATTTGAAGGGCTTAAGATGATGAAACCTCCATTGCTAGCCATTCTCAACATACACGTCAAATACTAGGCTTTTTAGAAAACTTCTATTTTCACTCTAAAATTTGTCAAGTTCTAAAGGGGTTAACCTATGGAAATGAGGTATGTTGACATAAAAATTTAAAAATTTTCTAATTGATTAATATTTGATATGCATGTTGGAAATGGCTAAAAAGTTCTAGTTTAATCATGGTCACCCCAGTAAATAATGGTCAAATGGATCTAAAAATCAATTTTACTCAATATTGGCTTAGCGTGTTAAGAAATTTTACTTAACTTCATTTGCCAATTATTTGAAGGGCTTAAGATGATGAAACCTCCATTGCTAGCCATTCTCAACATACACGTCAAATACTAGGCTTTTTAGAAAACTTCTATTTTCACTTTAAAGTTTGTCAAGTTCCAAAAGGAACACCTATGGAAATAAGGTATGTTAACATAAAAATTTCAAAATTTTCGTATCGGTTAATATTTGATATGCATGTTGGAAATGGCTAAAAAGCTCCAGTTTAATCATGGTAATCCCAGTAAATAATGGTCAAATGGATCTAAAAATAAATTTAACTCAATATTGGCTTAGCGTGTTAAGAAATGTTATTTAACTTCATTTGCCCATTATTTGAAGGGCTTAAGATGATGAAACCTCCATTGCTAGCCATTCCGAACATACAAGTCAAATACTAGGCTTTTTAGGAAACTTCTATTTTCACTTTAAAATTTCTCAAGTTCCAAAGGGAACACCTATAGAAATGAGGTATGTTAACATAAAAATTTCAAAATTTTCCAATCAGTTAATATTTGATATGCATGGTGGAAATGGCTAAAAAGTTTCAATTTAATCACGGTAACCCCAGTAAATAATGGTCAAATGGATCTAAAAATCAATTTTACTCAATATTGGCTTAGCGTGTTAAGAAATTTTACTTAACTTCATTTGCCAATTATTTGAAGGGCTTAAGATGATGAAACCTCCATTGCTAGCCATTCTCAACATACACGTCAAATACTAGGCTTTTTAGAAAACTTCTATTTTCACTTTAAAGTTTGTCAAGTTCCAAAAGGAACACCTATGGAAATAAGGTATGTTAACATAAAAATTTCAAAATTTTCGTATCGGTTAATATTTGATATGCATGTTGGAAATGGCTAAAAAGTTCCAGTTTAATCATGGTAATCCCAGTAAATAATGGTCAAATGGATCTAAAAATAAATTTTACTCAATATTGGCTTAGCGTGTTAAGAAATGTTATTTAACTTCATTTGCCAATTATTTGAAGGGCTTAAGATGATGAAACCTCCATTGCTAGCCATTCCGAACATACAAGTCAAATACTAGGCTTTGTAGAAAACTTCTATGTTCACTTTAAAGTTTGTCAAGTTCCAAAAGGAACACCTATGGAAATAAGGTATGTTAATATAAAAATTTCAAAATTTTCGTATCGGTTAATATTTGATATGCATGTTGGAAATGGCTAAAAAGTTCCAGTTTAATCATGGTAACCCTAGTAAATAATGGTCAAATGGATCTAAAAATCAATTTTACTCAATATTGGCTTAGCGTGTTAAGAAATGTTAATTAACTTCATTTGCCAATTATTTGAAGGGTTTAAGATGATGAAACCTCCATTGCTAGCCATTCCCAACATACACGTCAAATACTAGGCTTTTTAGAAAACTTCTATTTTCACTCTAAAATTTGTCAAGTTCCAAAAGGAACACCTATGGAAATAAGGTATGTTAACATAAAAATTTCAAAATTTTAGTATCGGTTAATATTTGATATGCATGTTGGAAATGGCTAAAAAGTTCCGGTTTAATCATGGTAACCCCCGTAAATAATGGTCAAATGGATCTAAAAATAAATTTTACTCAATATTGGCTTAGCGTGTTAAGAAATTTTATTTAACTTCATTTGCCAATTATTTGAAGGGCTTAAGATGATGAAACCTCCATTGCTAGCCATTCCCAACATACACGTCAAATACTAGGCTTTTTAGAAAACTTCTATTTTCACTCTAAAATTTGTCAAGTTCCAAAAGGAACACCTATGGAAATGAGGTATGTTAACATAAAAATTTCAAATTTTTCGTATCGGTTAATATTTGATATGCATGTTGGAAATGGCTAAAAAGTTCCAATTTAATCATGGTAACCCTAGTAAATAATGGTCAAATGGATCTAAAAATCAATTTTACTAAATATTGGCTTAGCGTGTTATGAAATGTTTATTAACTTCATTTGCCAATTATTTGAAGGGCTTAAGATGATGAAACCTCCATTTCTAGCCATTCCCAACATACACGTCAAATACTAGGCTTTTTAGAAAACTTCTATTTTCACTTTAAAATTTGTCAAGTTCCAAAGGGAACACCTATAGAAATGAGGTATGTTAACATAAAAATTTCAAAATTTTCCAATCAGTTAATATTTGATATGCATGGTGGAAATGGCTAAAAAGTTCCAATTTAATCACGGTAACCCCAGTAAATAATGGTCAAATCGATCTAAAAATCAATTTTACTCAATATTGGCTTAGCGTGTTAAGAAATTTTATTTAACTTCATTTGCCAATTATTTGAAGGGCTTAAGATGATGAAACCTCCATTGCTAGCCATTCCCAACATACACGTCAAATACTAGGCTTTTTAGAAAACTTCTATTTTCACTCTAAAATTTGTCAAGTTCCAAAAGGAACACCTATGGATATAAGGTATGTTAACATAAAAATTTCAAAATTTTCGTATCGGTTAATATTTGATATGCATGTTGGAAATGGCTAAAAAGTTCCAGTTTAATCATGGTAATCCCAGTAAATAATGGTCAAATGGATCTAAAAATAAATTTTACTCAATATTGGCTTAGCGTGTTAAGAAATGTTATTTAACTTCATTTGCCAATTATTTGAAGGGCTTAAGATGATGAAACCTCCATTGCTAGCCATTCCGAACATACAAGTCAAATACTAGGCTTTTTAGAAAACTTCTATTTTCACTTTAAAATTTCTCAAGTTCCAAAGGGAACACCTATAGAAATGAGGTATGTTAACATAAAAATTTCAAAATTTTCCAATCAGTTAATATTTGATATGCATGGTGGAAATGGCTAAAAAGTTCAAATTTAATCACGGTAACCCTAGTAAATAATGGTCAAATCGATCTAAAAATCAATTTTACTCAATATTGGCTTAGCGTGTTAAGAAATGTTATTTAACTTCATTTGCCAAATATTTGAAGGGCTTAAGATGATGGAACCTCCATTGGTAGCCATTCTCAACATACACGTCAAATACTAGGCTTTTTAGAAAACTTCTATTTTCACTTTAAAGTTTGTCATGTTCCAAAAGGAAAACCTACGGAAATGAGCTATGTTAACATAAAAATTTCAAATTTTTCGTATCGGTTAATATTTGATATGCATGTTGGAAATGGCTGAAAAGTTCCAGTTTAATCATGGTAATCCCAGTAAATAATGGTCAAATGGATCTAAAAATAAATTTTACTCAATATTGGCTTAGCGTGTTAAGAAATGTTATTTAACTTCATTTGCCAATTATTTGAAGGGCTTAAGATGATGAAACCTCCATTGCTAGCCATTCCGAACATACAAGTCAAATACTAGGCTTTGTAGAAAACTTCTATGTTCACTTTAAAGTTTGTCAAGTTCCAAAAGGAACACCTATGGAAATAAGGTATGTTAATATAAAAATTTCAAAATTTTCGTATCGGTTAATATTTGATATGCATGTTGGAAATGGCTAAAAAGTTCCAGTTTAATCATGGTAACCCTAGTAAATAATGGTCAAATGGATCTAAAAATCAATTTTACTCAATATTGGCTTAGCGTGTTAAGAAATGTTAATTAACTTCATTTGCCAATTATTTGAAGGGTTTAAGATGATGAAACCTCCATTGCTAGCCATTCCCAACATACACGTCAAATACTAGGCTTTTTAGAAAACTTCTATTTTCACTCTAAAATTTGTCAAGTTCCAAAAGGAACACCTATGGAAATAAGGTATGTTAACATAAAAATTTCAAAATTTTAGTATCGGTTAATATTTGATATGCATGTTGGAAATGGCTAAAAAGTTCCAGTTTAATCATGGTAACCCCCGTAAATAATGGTCAAATGGATCTAAAAATAAATTTTACTCAATATTGGCTTAGCGTGTTAAGAAATTTTATTTAACTTCATTTGCCAATTATTTGAAGGGCTTAAGATGATGAAACCTCCATTGCTAGCCATTCCCAACATACACGTCAAATACTAGGCTTTTTAGAAAACTTCTATTTTCACTCTAAAATTTGTCAAGTTCCAAAAGGAACACCTATGGAAATGAGGTATGTTAACATAAAAATTTCAAATTTTTCGTATCGGTTAATATTTGATATGCATGTTGGAAATGGCTAAAAAGTTCCAATTTAATCATGGTAACCCTAGTAAATAATGGTCAAATGGATCTAAAAATCAATTTTACTAAATATTGGCTTAGCGTGTTATGAAATGTTTATTAACTTCATTTGCCAATTATTTGAAGGGCTTAAGATGATGAAACCTCCATTTCTAGCCATTCCCAACATACACGTCAAATACTAGGCTTTTTAGAAAACTTCTATTTTCACTTTAAAATTTGTCAAGTTCCAAAGGGAACACCTATAGAAATGAGGTATGTTAACATAAAAATTTCAAAATTTTCCAATCAGTTAATATTTGATATGCATGGTGGAAATGGCTAAAAAGTTCCAATTTAATCACGGTAACCCCAAGTAAATAATGGTCAAATCGATCTAAAAATCAATTTTACTCAATATTGGCTTAGCGTGTTAAGAAATGTTATTTAACTTCATTTGCCAATTATTTGAAGGGCTTAAGATGATGAAACCTCCATTGCTAGCCATTCCGAACATACAAGTCAAATACTAGGCTTTTTAGAAAACTTCTATTTTCACTTTAAAGTTTGTCAAGTTCCAAAAGGAACACCTATGGAAATAAGGTATGTTAACATAAAAATTTCAAAATTTTCGTATCGGTTAATATTTGATATGCATGTTGGAAATGGCTAAAAAGTTCCAGTTTAATCATGGTAACCTTAGTAAATAATGGTCAAATGGATCTAAAAATCAATTTTACTCAATATTGGCTTAGCGTGTTAAGAAATGGTAATTAACTTCATTTGCCAATTATTTGAAGGGTTTAAGATGATGAAACCTCCATTGCTAGCCATTCCCAACATACACGTCAAATACTAGGCTTTTTAGAAAACTTCTATTTTCACTCTAAAATTTGTCAAGTTCCAAAAGGAACACCTATGGAAATAAGGTATGTTAACATAAAAATTTCAAAATTTTAGTATGGGTTAATATTTAATATGCATGTTGGAAATGGCTAAAAAGTTCTAGTTTAATCATGGTAACCCCCGTAAATAATGGTCAAATGGATCTAAAAATCAATTTTACTCAATATTGGCTTAGCGTGTTAAGAAATTTTATTTAACTTCATTTGCCAATTATTTGAAGGGCTTAAGATGATGAAACCTCCATTGCTAGCCATTCCCAACATACACGTCAAATACTAGGCTTTTTAGAAAACTTCTATTTTCACTCTAAAATTTGTCAAGTTCCAAAAGGAACACCTATGGAAATAAGGTATGTTAACATAAAAATTTCAAAATTTTAGTATCGGTTAATATTTGATATGCATGTTGGAAATGGCTAAAAAGTTCCAGTTTAATCATGGTAACCCCCGTAAATAATGGTCAAATTGATCTAAAAATCAATTTTACTCAATATTGGCTTAGCGTGTTAAGAAATTTTATTTAACTTCATTTGCCAATTATTTGAAGGGCTTAAGATGATGAAACCTCCATTGCTAGCCATTCCCAACATACTCGTCAAATACTAGGCTTTTTAGAAAACTTCTATTTTCACTTTAAAATTTGTCAAGTTCCAAAGGGAACACCTATAGAAATGAGGTATGTTAACATAAAAATTTCAAAATTTTCCAATCAGTTAATATTTGATATGCATGGTGGAAATGGCTAAAAAGTTCCAATTTAATCACGGTAACCCCAGTAAATAATGGTCAAATCGATCTAAAAATCAATTTTACTCAATATTGGCTTAGCGTGTTAAGAAATGTTATTTAACTTCATTTGCCAATTATTTGAAGGGCTTAAGATGATAAAACCACCATTGCTAGCCATTCCGAACATACAAGTCAAATACTAGGCTTTTTAGAAAACTTCTATTTTCACTTTAAAGTTTGTCAAGTTCCAAAAGGAACACCTATGGAAATAAGGTATGTTAACATAAAAATTTCAAAATTTTCGTATCGGTTAATATTTGATATGCATGTTGGAAATGGCTAAAAAGTTCCAGTTTAATCATGCTAATCCCAGTAAATAATGGTCAAATGGATCTAAAAATCAATTTTACTCAATATTGGCTTAGCGTGTTAAGAAATGGTAATTAACTTCATTTGCCAATTATTTGAAGGGTTTAAGATGATGAAACCTCCATTGCTAGCCATTCCCAACATACACGTCAAATACTAGGCTTTTTAGAAAACTTCTATTTTCACTCTAAAATTTGTCAAGTTCCAAAAGGAACACCTATGGAAATAAGGTATGTTAACATAAAAATTTCAAAATTTTAGTATGGGTTAATATTTAATATGCATGTTGGAAATGGCTAAAAAGTTCTAGTTTAATCATGGTAACCCCCGTAAATAATGGTCAAATGGATCTAAAAATCAATTTTACTCAATATTGGCTTAGCGTGTTAAGAAATTTTATTTAACTTCATTTGCCAATTATTTGAAGGGCTTAAGATGATGAAACCTCCATTGCTAGCCATTCCGAACATACAAGTCAAATACTAGGCTTTTTAGAAAACTTCTATTTTCACTTTAAAGTTTGTCAAGTTCCAAAAGGAACACCTATGGAAATAAGGTATGTTAACATAAAAATTTCAAAATTTTCGTATCGGTTAATATTTGATATGCATGTTGGAAATGGCTAAAAAGTTCCAGTTTAATCATGGTAACCCTAGTAAATAATGGTCAAATGGATCTAAAAATCAATTTTACTCAATATTGGCTTAGCGTGTTAAGAAATGGTAATTAACTTCATTTGCCAATTATTTGAAGGGTTTAAGATGATGAAACCTCCATTGCTAGCCATTCCCAACATACACGTCAAATACTAGGCTTTTTAGAAAACTTCTATTTTCACTCTAAAATTTGTCAAGTTCCAAAAGGAACACCTATGGAAATAAGGTATGTTAACATAAAAATTTCAAAATTTTAGTATCGGTTAATATTTGATATGCATGTTGGAAATGGCTAAAAAGTTCCAGTTTAATCATGGTAACCCCCGTAAATAATGGTCAAATTGATCTAAAAATCAATTTTACTCAATATTGGCTTAGCGTGTTAAGAAATTTTATTTAACTTCATTTGCCAATTATTTGAAGGGCTTAAGATGATGAAACCTCCATTGCTAGCCATTCCCAACATACACGTCAAATACTAGGCTTTTTAGAAAACTTCTATTTTCACTCTAAAATTTGTCAAGTTCCAAAAGGAACACCTATGGAAATAAGGTATGTTAACATAAAAATTTCAAAATTTTAGTATCGGTTAATTTTTGATATGCATGTTGGAAATGGCTAAAAAGTTCCAGTTTAATCATGCTAATCCCAGTAAATAATGGTCAAATGGATCTAAAAATCAATTTTACTCAATATTGGCTTAGCGTGTTAAGAAATTTTATTTAACTTCATTTGCCAATTATTTGAAGGGCTTAAGATGATGAAACCTCCATTGCTAGCCATTCCCAACATACACGTCAAATACTAGGCTTTTTAGAAAACTTCTATTTTCACTCTAAAATTTGTCAAGTTCCAAAAGGAACACCTATGGAAATAAGGTATGTTAACATAAAAATTTCAAAATTTTAGTATCGGTTAATATTTGATATGCATGTTGGAAATGGCTAAAAAGTTCCAGTTTAATCATGGTAACCCCCGTAAATAATGGTCAAATTGATCTAAAAATCAATTTTACTCAATATTGGCTTAGCGTGTTAAGAAATTTTATTTAACTTCATTTGCCAATTATTTGAAGGGCTTAAGATGATGAAACCTCCATTGCTAGCCATTCCCAACATACACGTCAAATACTAGGCTTTTTAGAAAACTTCTATTTTCACTCTAAAATTTGTCAAGTTCCAAAAGGAACACCTATGGAAATAAGGTATGTTAACATAAAAATTTCAAAATTTTACTATCGGTTAATTTTTGATATGCATGTTGGAAATGGCTAAAAAGTTCCAGTTTAATCATGCTAATCCCAGTAAATAATGGTCAAATGGATCTAAAAATCAATTTTACTCAATATTGGCTTAGCGTGTGAAGAAATTTTATTTAATTTCATTTGCCAATTATTTGAAGGGCTTAAGATTATGAAACCTCCATTGCTAGCCATTCTCAACATACTCGTCAAATACTAGGCTTTTTAGAAAACTTCTATTTTCACTTTAAAGTTTGTCAAGTTCCAAAAGGAACACCTATGGAAATGAGGTATGTTAACATAAAAATTTCAAATTTTTCGTATCGGTTAATATTTGATATGCATGTTGGAAATGGCTAAAAAGTTCCAATTTAATCATGGTAACCCTAGTAAATAATGGTCAAATGGATCTAAAAATCAATTTTACTCAATATTGGCTTAGCGTGTTAAGAAATGTTAATTAACTTCATTTGCCAATTATTTGAAGGGCTTAAGATGATGAAACCTCCATTGCTAGCCATTCCCAACATACACGTCAAATACTAGGCTTTTTAGAAAACTTCTATTTTCACTTTAAAATTTGTCAAGTTCCAAAGGGAACACCTATAGAAATGAGGTATGTTAACATAAAAATTTCAAAATTTTCCAATCAGTTAATATTTTATATGCATGGTGGAAATGGCTAAAAAGTTCCAATTTAATCACGGTAACCCCGGTAAATAATGGTCAAATCGATCTAAAAATCAATTTTACTCAATATTGGCTTAGCGTGTTAAGAAATATTATTTAACTTCATTTGCCAATTATTTGAAGGGCTTAAGATGATGGAACCTCCATTGGTAGCCATTCTCAACATACACGTCAAATACTAGGCTTTTTAGAAAACTTCTATTTTCACTTTAAAGTTTGTCATGTTCCAAAAGGAAAACCTACGGAAATGAGCTATGTTAACATAAAAATTTCAAATTTTTCGTATCGGTTAATATTTGATATGCATGTTGGAAATGGCTAAAAAGTTCCGGTTTAATCATGGTAACCCCCGTAAATAATGGTCAAATGGATCTAAAAATCAATTTTACTCAATATTGGCTTAGCGTGTTAAGAAATGTTATTTAACTTCATTTGCCAATTATTTGAAGGGCTTAAGATGATGAAACCTCCATTGCTAGCCATTCTCAACATACACGTCAAATACTAGGCTTTTTAGAAAACTTCTATTTTCACTTTAAAGTTTGTCAAGTTCCAAAAGGAACACCTATGGAAATAAGGTATGTTAACATAAAAATTTCAAAATTTTCGTATCGGTTAATATTTGATATGCATGTTGGAAATGGCTAAAAAGTTCCAGTTTAATCATGGTAATCCCGGTAAATAATGGTCAAATGGATCTAAAAATAAATTTTACTCAATATTGGCTTAGCGTGTTAAGAAATGTTATTTAACTTCATTTGCCAATTATTTGAAGGGCTTAAGATGATGAAACCTCCATTGCTAGCCATTCCGAACATACAAGTCAAATACTAGGCTTTTTAGAAAACTTCTATTTTCACTTTAAAGTTTGTCAAGTTCCAAAAGGAACACCTATGGAAATAAGGTATGTTAACATAAAAATTTCAAAATTTTCGTATCGGTTAATATTTGATATGCATGTTGGAAATGGCTAAAAAGTTCCGGTTTAATCATGGTAACCCTAGTAAATAATGGTCAAATGGATCTAAAAATCAATTTTACTCAATATTGGCTTAGCGTGTTAAGAAATGTTAATTAACTTCATTTGCCAATTATTTGAAGGGTTTAAGATGATGAAACCTCCATTGCTAGCCATTCCCAACATACACGTCAAATACTAGGCTTTTTAGAAAACTTCTATTGTCACTCTAAAATTTGTCAAGTTCCAAAAGGAACACCTATGGAAATAATGTATGTTAACATAAAAATTTCAAAATTTTCGTATCGGTTAATATTTGATATGCATGTTGGAAATGGCTAAAAAGTTCCAGTTTAATCATGGTAATCCCGGTAAATAATGGTCAAATGGATCTAAAAATAAATTTTACTCAATATTGGCTTAGCGTGTTAAGAAATGTTATTTAACTTCATTTGCCAATTATTTGAAGGGCTTAAGATGATGAAACCTCCATTGCTAGCCATTCCGAACATACAAGTCAAATACTAGGCTTTTTAGAAAACTTCTATTTTCACTTTAAAGTTTGTCAAGTTCCAAAAGGAACACCTATGGAAATAAGGTATGTTAACATAAAAATTTCAAAATTTTCGTATCGGTTAATATTTGATATGCATGTTGGAAATGGCTAAAAAGTTCCAGTTTAATCATGGTAACCCTAGTAAATAATGGTCAAATGGATCTAAAAATCAATTTTACTCAATATTGGCTTAGCGTGTTAAGAAATGTTAATTAACTTCATTTGCCAATTATTTGAAGGGCTTAAGATGATGAAACCTCCATTGCTAGCCATTCCCAACATACAAGTCAAATACTAGGCTTTTTAGAAAACTTCTATTTTCACTTTAAAGTTTGTCAAGTTCCAAAAGGAACACCTATGGAAATAAGGTATGTTAACATAAAAATTTCAAAATTTTCGTATCGGTTAATATTTGATATGCATGTTGGAAATGGCTAAAAAGTTCCAGTTTAATCATGGTAACCCTAGTAAATAATGGTCAAATGGATCTAAAAATCAATTTTACTCAATATTGGCTTAGCGTGTTAAGAAATGTTAATTAACTTCATTTGCCAATTATTTGAAGGGTTTAAGATGATGAAACCTCCATTGCTAGCCATTCCCAACATACACGTCAAATACTAGGCTTTTTAGAAAACTTCTATTGTCACTCTAAAATTTGTCAAGTTCCAAAAGGAACACCTATGGAAATAATGTATGTTAACATAAAAATTTCAAAATTTTCGTATCGGTTAATATTTGATATGCATGTTGGAAATGGCTAAAAAGTTCCAGTTTAATCATGGTAATCCCGGTAAATAATGGTCAAATGGATCTAAAAATAAATTTTACTCAATATTGGCTTAGCGTGTTAAGAAATGTTATTTAACTTCATTTGCCAATTATTTGAAGGGCTTAAGATGATGAAACCTCCATTGCTAGCCATTCCGAACATACAAGTCAAATACTAGGCTTTTTAGAAAACTTCTATTTTCACTTTAAAGTTTGTCAAGTTCCAAAAGGAACACCTATGGAAATAAGGTATGTTAACATAAAAATTTCAAAATTTTCGTATCGGTTAATATTTGATATGCATGTTGGAAATGGCTAAAAAGTTCCAGTTTAATCATGGTAACCCTAGTAAATAATGGTCAAATGGATCTAAAAATCAATTTTACTCAATATTGGCTTAGCGTGTTAAGAAATGTTAATTAACTTCATTTGCCAATTATTTGAAGGGCTTAAGATGATGAAACCTCCATTGCTAGCCATTCCCAACATACACGTCAAATACTAGGCTTTTTAGAAAACTTCTATTTTCACTTTAAAATTTGTCAAGTTCCAAAGGGAACACCTATAGAAATGAGGTATGTTAACATAAAAATTTCAAAATTTTCCAATCGGTTAATATTTTATATGCATGGTGGAAATGGCTAAAAAGTTCCAATTTAATCACGGTAACCCCGGTAAATAATGGTCAAATCGATCTAAAAATCAATTTTACTCAATATTGGCTTGGCGTGTTAAGAAATATTATTTAACTTCATTTGCCAATTATTTGAAGGGCTTAAGATGATGGAACCTCCATTGCTAGCCATTCTCAACATACACGTCAAATACTAGGCTTTTTAGAAAACTTCTATTTTCACTTTAAAGTTTGTCATGTTCCAAAAGGAAAACCTACGGAAATGAGCTATGTTAACATAAAAATTTCAAATTTTTCGTATCGGTTAATATTTGATATGCATGTTGGAAATGGCTAAAAAGTTCCAGTTTAATCATGGTAACCCCCGTAAATAATGGTCAAATGGATCTAAAAATCAATTTTACTCAATATTGGCTTAGCGTGTTAAGAAATGTTATTTAACTTCATTTGCCAATTATTTGAAGGGCTTAAGATGATGAAACCTCCATTGCTAGCCATTCTCAACATACACGTCAAATACTAGGCTTTTTAGAAAACTTCTATTTTCACTTTAAAGTTTGTCAAGTTCCAAAAGGAACACCTATGGAAATAAGGTATGTTAACATAAAAATTTCAAAATTTTCGTATCGGTTAATATTTGATATGCATGTTGGAAATGGCTAAAAAGTTCCAGTTTAATCATGGTAACCCTAGTAAATAATGGTCAAATGGATCTAAAAATCAATTTTACTCAATATTGGCTTAGCGTGTTAAGAAATGTTAATTAACTTCATTTGCCAATTATTTGAAGGGCTTAAGATGATGAAACCTCCATTGCTAGCCATTCCCAACATACACGTCAAATACTAGGCTTTTTAGAAAACTTCTATTTTCACTTTAAAATTTGTCAAGTTCCAAAGGGAACACCTATAGAAATGAGGTATGTTAACATAAAAATTTCAAAATTTTCCAATCGGTTAATATTTTATATGCATGGTGGAAATGGCTAAAAAGTTCCAATTTAATCACGGTAACCCCGGTAAATAATGGTCAAATCGATCTAAAAATCAATTTTACTCAATATTGGCTTGGCGTGTTAAGAAATATTATTTAACTTCATTTGCCAATTATTTGAAGGGCTTAAGATGATGGAACCTCCATTGCTAGCCATTCTCAACATACACGTCAAATACTAGGCTTTTAGAAAACTTCTATTTTCACTTTAAAGTTTGTCATGTTCCAAAAGGAAAACCTACGGAAATGAGCTATGTTAACATAAAAATTTCAAATTTTTCGTATCGGTTAATATTTGATATGCATGTTGGAAATGGCTAAAAAGTTCCAGTTTAATCATGGTAACCCCCGTAAATAATGGTCAAATGGATCTAAAAATCAATTTTACTCAATATTGGCTTAGCGTGTTAAGAAATGTTATTTAACTTCATTTGCCAATTATTTGAAGGGCTTAAGATGATGAAACCTCCATTGCTAGCCATTCTCAACATACACGTCAAATACTAGGCTTTTTAGAAAACTTCTATTTTCACTTTAAAGTTTGTCAAGTTCCAAAAGGAACACCTATGGAAATAAGGTATGTTAACATAAAAATTTCAAAATTTTCGTATCGGTTAATATTTGATATGCATGTTGGAAATGGCTAAAAAGTTCAGTTTAATCATGGTAATCCCGGTAAATAATGGTCAAATGGATCTAAAAATAAATTTTACTCAATATTGGCTTAGCGTGTTAAGAAATGTTATTTAACTTCATTTGCCAATTATTTGAAGGGCTTAAGATGATGAAACCTCCATTGCTAGCCATTCCGAACATACAAGTCAAATACTAGGCTTTTTAGAAAACTTCTATTTTCACTTTAAAGTTTGTCAAGTTCCAAAAGGAACACCTATGGAAATAAGGTATGTTAACATAAAAATTTCAAAATTTTCGTATCGGTTAATATTTGATATGCATGTTGGAAATGGCTAAAAAGTTCCAGTTTAATCATGGTAACCCTAGTAAATAATGGTCAAATGGATCTAAAAATCAATTTTACTCAATATTGGCTTAGCGTGTTAAGAAATGTTAATTAACTTCATTTGCCGGTTATTTGAAGGGTTTAAGATGATGAAACCTCCATTGCTAGCCATTCCCAACATACACGTCAAATACTAGGCTTTTTAGAAAACTTCTATTGTCACTCTAAAATTTGTCAAGTTCCAAAAGGAACACCTATGGAAATAATGTATGTTAACATAAAAATTTCAAAATTTTCGTATCGGTTAATATTTGATATGCATGTTGGAAATGGCTAAAAAGTTCCAGTTTAATCATGGTAATCCCAAGTAAATAATGGTCAAATGGATCTAAAAATAAATTTTACTCAATATTGGCTTAGCGTGTTAAGAAATGTTATTTAACTTCATTTGCCAATTATTTGAAGGGCTTAAGATGATGAAACCTCCATTGCTAGCCATTCCGAACATACAAGTCAAATACTAGGCTTTTTAGAAAACTTCTATTTTCACTTTAAAGTTTGTCAAGTTCCAAAAGGAACACCTATGGAAATAAGGTATGTTAACATAAAAATTTCAAAATTTTCGTATCGGTTAATATTTGATATGCATGTTGGAAATGGCTAAAAAGTTCCAGTTTAATCATGGTAACCCTAGTAAATAATGGTCAAATGGATCTAAAAATCAATTTTACTCAATATTGGCTTAGCGTGTTAAGAAATGTTAATTAACTTCATTTGCCAATTATTTGAAGGGCTTAAGATGATGAAACCTCCATTGCTAGCCATTCCCAACATACACGTCAAATACTAGGCTTTTTAGAAAACTTCTATTTTCACTTTAAAATTTGTCAAGTTCCAAAGGGAACACCTATAGAAATGAGGTATGTTAACATAAAAATTTCAAAATTTTCCAATCGGTTAATATTTTATATGCATGGTGGAAATGGCTAAAAAGTTCCAATTTAATCACGGTAACCCCCAGTAAATAATGGTCAAATCGATCTAAAAATCAATTTTACTCAATATTGGCTTGGCGTGTTAAGAAATATTATTTAACTTCATTTGCCAATTATTTGAAGGGCTTAAGATGATGGAACCTCCATTGCTAGCCATTCTCAACATACACGTCAAATACTAGGCTTTTTAGAAAACTTCTATTTTCACTTTAAAGTTTGTCATGTTCCAAAAGGAAAACCTACGGAAATGAGCTACGTTAACATAAAAATTTCAAATTTTTCGTATCGGTTAATATTTGATATGCATGTTGGAAATGGCTAAAAAGTTCCAGTTTAATCATGGTAACCCCCGTAAATAATGGTCAAATGGATCTAAAAATCAATTTTACTCAATATTGGCTTAGCGTGTTAAGAAATGTTATTTAACTTCATTTGCCAATTATTTGAAGGGCTTAAGATGATGAAACCTCCATTGCTAGCCATTCTCAACATACACGTCAAATACTAGGCTTTTTAGAAAACTTCTATTTTCACTTTAAAGTTTGTCAAGTTCCAAAAGGAACACCTATGGAAATAAGGTATGTTAACATAAAAATTTCAAAATTTTCGTATCGGTTAATATTTGATATGCATGTTGGAAATGGCTAAAAAGTTCCGAGTTTAATCATGGTAATCCCAAGTAAATAATGGTCAAATGGATCTAAAAATAAATTTTACTCAATATTGGCTTAGCATGTTAAGAAATGTTATTTAACTTCATTTGCCAATTATTTGAAGGGCTTAAGATGATGAAACCTCCATTGCTAGCCATTCCGAACATACAAGTCAAATACTAGGCTTTTTAGAAAACTTCTATTTTCACTTTAAAGTTTCTCAAGTTCCAAAAGGAACACCTATGGAAATAAGGTATGTTAACATAAAAATTTCAAAATTTTCGTATCGGTTAATATTTGATATGCATGTTGGAAATGGCTAAAAAGTTCCAGTTTAATCATGGTAACCCTAGTAAATAATGGTCAAATGGATCTAAAAATCAATTTTACTCAATATTGGCTTAGCGTGTTAAGAAATGTTAATTAACTTCATTTGCCAGTTATTTGAAGGGTTTAAGATGATGAAACCTCCATTGCTAGCCATTCCCAACATACACGTCAAATACTAGGCTTTTTAGAAAACTTCTATTGTCACTCTAAAATTTGTCAAGTTCCAAAAGGAACACCTATGGAAATAATGTATGTTAACATAAAAATTTCAAAATTTTCGTATCGGTTAATATTTGATATGCATGTTGGAAATGGCTAAAAAGTTCCAGCTTAATCATGGTAATCCCAGTAAATAATGGTCAAATGGATCTAAAAATAAATTTTACTCAATATTGGCTTAGCGTGTTAAGAAATGTTATTTAACTTCATTTGCCAATTATTTGAAGGGCTTAAGATGATGAAACCTCCATTGCTAGCCATTCCGAACATACAAGTCAAATACTAGGCTTTTTAGAAAACTTCTATTTTCACTTTAAAGTTTGTCAAGTTCCAAAAGGAACACCTATGGAAATAAGGTATGTTAACATAAAAATTTCAAAATTTTCGTATCGGTTAATATTTGATATGCATGTTGGAAATGGCTAAAAAGTTCCAGTTTAATCATGGTAACCCTAGTAAATAATGGTCAAATGGATCTAAAAATCAATTTTACTCAATATTGGCTTAGCGTGTTAAGAAATGTTAATTAACTTCATTTGCCAATTATTTGAAGGGCTTAAGATGATGAAACCTCCATTGCTAGCCATTCCCAACATACACGTCAAATACTAGGCTTTTTAGAAAACTTCTATTTTCACTTTAAAATTTGTCAAGTTCCAAAGGGAACACCATAGAAATGAGGTATGTTAACATAAAAATTTCAAAATTTTCCAATCGGTTAATATTTTATATGCATGGTGGAAATGGCTAAAAAGTTCCAATTTAATCACGGTAACCCCGATAAATAATGGTCAAATCGATCTAAAAATCAATTTTACTCAATATTGGCTTAGCGTGTTAAGAAATATTATTTAACTTCATTTGCCAATTATTTGAAGGGCTTAAGATGATGGAACCTCCATTGGTAGCCATTCTCAACATACACGTCAAATTCTAGGCTTTTTAGAAAACTTCTATTTTCACTTTAAAGTTTGTCATGTTCCAAAAGGAAAACCTACGGAAATGAGCTATGTTAACATAAAAATTTCAAATTTTTCGTATCGGTTAATATTTGATATGCATGTTGGAAATGGCTAAAAAGTTCCGGTTTAATCATGGTAACCCCCGTAAATAATGGTCAAATGGATCTAAAAATCAATTTTACTCAATATTGGCTTAGCGTGTTAAGAAATGTTATTTAACTTCATTTGCCAATTATTTGAAGGGCTTAAGATGATGAAACCTCCATTGCTAGCCATTCCGAACATACAAGTCAAATACTAGGCTTTTTAGAAAACTTCTATTTTCACTTTAAAGTTTGTCAAGTTCCAAAAGGAACACCTATGGAAATAAGGTATGTTAACATAAAAATTTCAAAATTTTCGGATCGGTTAATATTTGATATGCATGTTGGAAATGGCTAAAAAAGAACAAGAAAAGGGGGATCACAAAAATAATTTATACATTATTGGAAGTGTAAGAAGAAGTTAACCATGGAGAGAAAGAGAAAAGAAAAAGAGAAAAAGAAAAGAAGAGAGAAAGAGAAAGAGGAAAGAAAAAAAAAAAAAACGAAAAAGAAGAGGAGCCATTTAATCATGGTAACCCTAGTAAATAATGGTCAAATGGATCTAAAAATCAATTTTACTCAATATTGGCTTAGCGTGTTAAGAAATGTTAATTAACTTCATTTGCCAATTATTTGAAGGGCTTAAGATGATGGAACCTCCATTGCTAGCCATTCCCAACATACACGTCAAATACTAGGCTTTTTAGAAAACTTCTATTTTCACTTTAAAATTTGTCAAGTTCCAAAGGGAACACCTATAGAAATGAGGTATGTTAACATAAAAATTTCAAAATTTTCCAATCGGTTAATATTTTATATGCATGGTGGAAATGGCTAAAAAGTTCCAATTTAATCACGGTAAAGAATCTCCCCGTAAATAATGGTCAAATCGATCTAAAAATCAATTTTACTCAATATTGGCTTAGCGTGTTAAGAAATATTATTTAACTTCATTTGCCAATTATTTGAAGGGCTTAAGATGATGGAACCTCCATTGGTAGCCATTCTCAACATACACGTCAAATACTAGGCTTTTTAGAAAACTTCTATTTTCACTTTAAAGTTTGTCATGTTCCAAAAGGAAAACCTACGGAAATGAGCTATGTTAACATAAAAATTTCAAATTTTTCGTATCGGTTAATATTTGATATGCATGTTGGAAATGGCTAAAAAGTTCAAGGAACGAAATAATGGAAGGATCAAAAATCAATACTCAATATGGAGCGGTAGAAATGATAACCATGCATATGAAGGGAGATGATGACCTGAGCATCCAGCATACACGCAATACAGGAGAAACCATCACAAGGCGACGGACCAGATCCATATAACAGGAAGGATCTAAAAATAATACTCAATATGGAACCGGTAAGAAAGAAACCCCAGCAAACAAGGAAGAGAGAAACCCGGACAAATATACAGAAATAAGAGAAAACATAAAGGAAGCCAAGGAAACATGGAAATAAGGTATGTTAACATAAAAATTTCAAAATTTTCGTATCGGTTAATATTTGTATGCTGTTGGAAAGGAAAAGGTCCAATTTAATCATGGTAATCCCCGTAAATAATGGTCAAATGGATCTAAAAATATATTTTACTCAATATTGGCTTAGCGTGTTAAGAAATGTTATTTAACTTCATTTTGCCAATTATTTGAAGGGCTTAAGATGATGAAACCTCCATTGCTAGCCATTCCGAACATACAAGTCAAATACTAGGCTTTTTAGAAAACTTCTATTTTCACTTTGAAGTTTGTCAAGTTCCAAAAGGAACACCTATGGAAATAAGGTATGTTAACATAAAAATTTCAAAATTTTCGTATCGGTTAATATTTGATATGCATGTTGGAAATGGCTAAAAAGTTCAGCTTAATCATAGTAACCTAGTAAATAATGGTCAAATGGATCTAAAAAATCAATTTTACTCAATATTGGCTTAGCGTGTTAAGAAATGTTAATTAACTTCATTTGCCAATTATTTGAAGGGTTTAAGAGTGATGAAACCTCCATTATAGCCATTCCCAACATACACGTCAAATACTAGGCTTTTTAGAAAACTTCTATTGTCACTAAAATTTGTCAAGTTCCAAAAGGAACACTATGGAAATAATGTATGTTAACATAAAAATTTCAAAATTTTCGTATCGGTTAATATTTGATATGCATGTTGGAAATGGCTAAAAAGTTCAGTTTAATCATGGTAACCATAGTAAATAATGGTCAAATGGATCTAAAAATAAATTTTACTCAATATTGGCTTAGCGTGTTAAGAAATGTTATTTAACTTCATTTGCCAATTATTTGAAGGGCTTAAGATGATGAAACCTCCATTGCTAGCCATTCCGAACATATAAGTCAAATACTAGGCTTTTTAGAAAACTTCTATTTTCACTTTAAAGTTTGTCAAGTTCCAAAAGGAACACTATGGAAATAAGGTATGTTAACATAAAAATTTCAAAATTTTCGTATCGGTTAATATTTGATATGCATGTTGGAAATGGCTAAAAAGTTCCGAATTTAATCATGGTAACCACAGTAAATAATGGTCAAATGGATCTAAAAATAAATTTTACTCAATATTGGCTTAGCGTGTTAAGAAATGTTATTTAACTTCATTTGCCAATT
>JAUJYP020000896.1:0-43765 GCA_030674075.2 Linum usitatissimum
AGTTTCAATTTTCACCTCAAAATTTGTCAATTTCCAAATCGAACACCTATAGAAATGAACCATTATAACATGAAAATTTTCAAATTTTCAAATCGGCTAATATTTGACATGCATGTTGGAAATGGCTAAAAAGTCAATGTTCATCAGAGTGACCGCCACAAATACTTGGATTATAAATTTAAAAATCAATTTTACTCTATATTTTTTTAGAGTGTTCATAAATATTATCTAACTTCATTTGGCAATTATTTGAAGGGCTTAACATGGTGAAACCTCAATTTTTTAGCCATTCCCAACATACACGTCAAATATTAGCCCATTTAAGAAGTTTCAATTTTCACCTCAAAATTTTTCAATTTCCAAATCGAACACCTATAGAAATGAACCATTATAACATGAAAATTTTCAAATTTTCAAATCGGCTAATATTTGACATGCATGTTGGAAATGGCTAAAAAGTCAAGGTTCATCAGAGTGACCGCCTCAAATACTTGGATTATAAATTTAAAAATCAATTTTACTCTATATTTTTTTAGAGTTTTCATAAATATTATCTAACTTCATTTGGCAATTATTTGAAGGGCTTAACATGGTGAAACCTCAATTTTTTAGCCATTCCCAACATTCACGTCAAATATTAGCCCATTTAAGAAGTTTCAATTTTCACCTCAAAATTTGTCAATTTCCAAATCGAACACCTATAGAAATGAACCATTATAACATGAAAATTTTCAAATTTTCAAATCGGCTAATATTTGACATGCATGTTGGAAATGGCTAAAAAGTCAATGTTCATCAGAGTGACCGCCACAAATACTTGGATTATAAATTTAAAAATCAATTTTACTCTATATTTTTTTAGAGTTTTCATAAATATTATCTAACTTCATTTGGCAATTATTTGAAGGGCTTAACATGGTGAAACCTCAAATTTTTTAGCCATTCCAAACATACACGTCAAATATTAGCCCATTTAAGAAGTTTCAATTTTCACCTCAAAATTTTTCAATTTCCAAATCGAACACCTATAGAAATGAACCATTATAACATGAAAATTTTCAAATTTTCAAATCGGCTAATATTTGACATGCATGTTGGAAATGGCTAAAAAGTCAAGGTGCATCAGAGTGACCGCCTCAAATACTTGGATTATAAATTTAAAAATCAATTTTACTCTATATTTTTTAAGAGTTTTCAGAAATATTATCTAACTTCATTTGGCAATTATTTGAATGGCTTAACATGGTGAAACCTCAATTTTTTAGCCATTCAAAACATTCACGTCAAATATTAGCCCATTTAAGAAGTTTCAATTTTCACCTCAAAATTTGTCAATTTCCAAATCGAACACCTATAGAAATGAACCATTATAACATGAAAATTTTCAAATTTTCAAATCGGCTAATATTTGACATGCATGTTGGAAATGGCTAAAAAGTCAAGGTGCATCAGAGTGACTGCCTCAAATACTTGGATTATAAATTTAAAAATCAATTTTACTCTATATTTTTTTAGAGTTTTCAGAAATATTATCTAATTTCATTTGGCAATTATTTGAAGGGTTTAAGATGGTGAAACCTCAATTTTTTAGCCATTCCCAACATTCACATCAAATATTAGCCTATTTAAGAAGTTTCAAATTTCACCTCAAAATTTGTCAATTTCCAAATCGAACACCTATAGAAATGAACCATTATAACATGAAAATTTTCAAATTTTCAAATCGGCTAATATTTGACATGCATGTTGGAAATGGCTAAAAAGTCAATGTTCATCAGAGTGACCGCCACAAATACTTGGATTATAAATTTAAAAATCAATTTTACTCGATATTTTTTTAGAGTGTTCATAAATATTATCTAACTTCATTTGGCAATTATTTGAAGGGCTTAACATGGTGAAACCTCAATTTTTTAGCCATTCAAAACATACACGTCAAATATTAGCCCATTTAAGAAGTTCCAATTTTCACCTCAAAATTTTTCAATTTCCAAATCGAACACCTATAGAAATGAACCATTATAACATGAAAATTTTCAAATTTTCAAATCGGCTAATATTTGACATGCATGTTGGAAATGGCTAAAAAGTCAAGGTGCATCAGAGTGACCGCCTCAAATACTTGGATTATAAATTTAAAAATCAATTTTACTCTATATTTTTTTAGAGTTTTCAGAAATATTATCTAACTTCATTTGGCAATTATTTGAAGGGCTTAACATGGTGAAACCTCAATTTTTTAGCCATTCCCAACATTCACGTCAAATATTAGCCCATTTAAGAAGTTTCAATTTTCACCTCAAAATTTGTCAATTTCCAAATCGAACACCTATAGAAATGAACCATTATAACATGAAAATTTTCAAATTTTCAAATCGGCTAATATTTGACATGCATGTTGGAAATGGCTAAAAAGTCAATGTTCATCAGAGTGACCGCCACAAATACTTGGATTATAAATTTAAAAATCAATTTTACTCTATATTTTTTTAGAGTGTTCAGAAATATTATCTAACTTCATTTGGCAATTATTTGAAGGGCTTAACATGGTGAAACCTCAATTTTTTAGCCATTCCCAACATTCACGTCAAATATTAGCCCATTTAAGAAGTTTCAATTTTCACCTCAAAATTTGTCAATTTCCAAATCGAACACCTATAGAAATGAACCATTATAACATGAAAATTTTCAAATTTTCAAATCGGCTAATATTTGACATGCATGTTGGAAATGGCTAAAAAGTCAAGGTGCATCAGAGTGACTGCCTCAAATACTTGGATTATAAATTTAAAAATCAATTTTACTCTATATTTTTTTAGAGTTTTCAGAAATATTATCTAACTTCATTTGGCAATTATTTGAAGGGCTTAACATGGTGAAACCTCAATTTTTTAGCCATTCAAAACATTCACGTCAAATATTAGCCCATTTAAGAAGTTTCAATTTTCACCTCAAAATTTGTCAATTTCCAAATCGAACACCTATAGAAATGAACCATTATAACATGAAAATTTTCAAATTTTCAAATCGGCTAATATTTGACATGCATGTTGGAAATGGCTAAAAAGTCAAGGTTCATCAGAGTGACCGCCACAAATACTTGGATTATAAATTTAAAAATCAATTTTACTCTATATTTTTTTAGAGTGTTCATAAATATTATCTAACTTCATTTGGCAATTATTTGAAGGGCTTAACATGGTGAAACCTCAATTTTTAGCCATTCCCAACATACACGTCAAATATTAGCCCATTTAAGAAGTTTCAATTTTCACCTCAAAATTTTTCAATTTCCAAATCGAACACCTATAGAAATGAACCATTATAACATGAAAAGTTTCAAATTTTTAAATCGGCTAATATTTGACATGCATGTTGGAAATGGCTAAAAAGTCAAGGTGCATCAGAGTGACTGCCTCAAATACTTGGATTATAAATTTAAAAATCAATTTTACTCTATATTTTTTTAGAGTTTTCAGAAATATTATCTAATTTCATTTGGCAATTATTTGAAGGGTTTAAGATGGTGAAACCTCAATTTTTTAGCCATTCCCAACATTCACATCAAATATTAGCCTATTTAAGAAGTTTCAAATTTCACCTCAAAATTTGTCAATTTCCAAATCGAACACCTATAGAAATGAACCATTATAACATGAAATTTTTCAAATTTTCAAATCGGCTAATATTTGACATGCATGTTGGAAATGGCTAAAAAGTCAATGTTCATCAGAGTGACCGCCACAAATACTTGGATTATAAATTTAAAAATCAATTTTACTCTATATTTTTTTAGAGTGTTCATATATATTATCTAACTTCATTTGGCAATTATTTGAAGGGCTTAACATGGTGAAACCTCAATTTTTTAGCCATTCCCAACATTCACATCAAATATTAGCCCATTTAAGAAGTTTCAATTTTCACCTCAAAATTTGTCAATTTCCAAATCGAACACCTATAGAAATGAACCATTATAACATGAAAATTTTCAAATTTTCAAATCGGCTAATATTTGACATGCATGTTGGAAATGGCTAAAAAGTCAAGGTGCATCAGAGTGACTGCCTCAAATACTTGGATTATAAATTTAAAAATCAATTTTACTCTATATTTTTTTAGAGTTTTCATAAATATTATCTAACTTCATTTGGCAATTATTTGAAGGGCTTAACATGGTGAAACCTCAATTTTTTAGCCATTCCCAACATTCACGTCAAATATTAGCCCATTTAAGAAGTTTCAATTTTCACCTCAAAATTTGTCAATTTCCAAATCGAACACCTATAGAAATGAACCATTATAACATGAAAATTTTCAAATTTTCAAATCGGCTAATATTTGACATGCATGTTGGAAATGGCTAAAAAGTCAATGTTCATCAGAGTGACCGCCACAAATACTTGGATTATAAATTTAAAAATCAATTTTACTCTATATTTTTTTAGAGTGTTCAGAAATATTATCTAACTTCATTTGGCAATTATTTGAAGGGCTTAACATGGTGAAACCTCAATTTTTTAGCCATTCCCAACATTCACGTCAAATATTAGCCCATTTAAGAAGTTTCAATTTTCACCTCAAAATTTGTCAATTTCCAAATCGAACACCTATAGAAATGAACCATTATAACATGAAAATTTTCAAATTTTCAAATCGGCTAATATTTGACATGCATGTTGGAAATGGCTAAAAAGTCAATGTTCATCAGAGTGACCGCCTCAAATACTTGGATTATAAATTTAAAAATCAATTTTACTCTATATTTTTTAAGAGTTTTCAGAAATATTATCTAACTTCATTTGGCAATTATTTGAAGGGCTTAACATGGTGAAACCTCAATTTTTTAGCCATTCAAAACATTCACGTCAAATATTAGCCCATTTAAGAAGTTCCAATTTTCACCTCAAAATTTGTCAATTTCCAAATCGAACACCTATAGAAATGAACCATTATAACATGAAAATTTTCAAATTTTCAAATCGGCTAATATTTGACATGCATGTTGGAAATGGCTAAAAAGTCAAGGTGCATCGAGTGACCGCCTCAAATACTTGGATTATAAATTTAAAAATCAATTTTACTCTATATTTTTTTAGAGTTTTCAGAAATATTATCTAACTTCATTTGGCAATTATTTGAAGGGCTTAACATGGTGAAACCTCAATTTTTTAGCCATTCCCAACATTCACATCAAATATTAGCCTATTTAAGAAGTTTCAAATTTCACCTCAAAATTTGTCAATTTCCAAATCGAACACCTATAGAAATGAACCATTATAACATGAAAATTTTCAAATTTTCAAATCGGCTAATATTTGACATGCATGTTGGAAATGGCTAAAAAGTCAATGTTCATCAGAGTGACCGCCACAAATACTTGGATTATAAATTTAAAAATCAATTTTACTCGATATTTTTTTAGAGTGTTCATAAATATTATCTAACTTCATTTGGCAATTATTTGAAGGGCTTAACATGGTGAAACCTCAATTTTTTAGCCATTCAAAACATACACGTCAAATATTAGCCCATTTAAGAAGTTTCAATTTTCACCTCAAAATTTTTCAATTTCCAAATCGAACACCTATAGAAATGAACCATTATAACATGAAAATTTTCAAATTTTCAAATCGGCTAATATTTGACATGCATGTTGGAAATGGCTAAAAAGTCAAGGTGCATCGAGTGACGGCCTCAAATACTTGGATTATAAATTTAAAAATCAATTTTACTCTATATTTTTTTAGAGTTTTCAGAAATATTATCTAACTTCATTTGGCAATTATTTGAAGGGCTTAACATGGTGAAACCTCAATTTTTTAGCCATTCAAAACATTCACGTCAAATATTAGCCCATTTAAGAAGTTTCAATTTTCACCTCAAAATTTGTCAATTTCCAAATCGAACACCTATAGAAATGAACCATTATAACATGAAAATTTTCAAATTTTCAAATCGGCTAATATTTGACATGCATGTTGGAAATGGCTAAAAAGTCAAGGTTCATCGAGTGACCGCCTCAAATACTTGGATTATAAATTTAAAAATCAATTTTACTCGATATTTTTTTAGAGTGTTCATATATATTATCTAACTTCATTTGGCAATTATTTGAAGGGCTTAACATGGTGAAACCTCAATTTTTTAGCCATTCCCAACATTCACATCAAATATTAGCCTATTTAAGAAGTTTCAATTTTCACCTCAAAATTTGTCAATTTCCAAATCGAACACCTATAGAAATGAACCATTATAACATGAAAATTTTCAAATTTTCAAATCGGCTAATATTTGACATGCATGCTGGAAATGGCTAAAAAGTCAATGTTCATCAGAGTGACCGCCTCAAATACTTGGATTATAAATTTAAAAATAAATTTTACTCGATATTTTTTTAGAGTGTTAAGAAATATTATCTAACTTCATTTGGCAATTATTTGAAGGGCTTAACATGGTGAAACCTCAATTTTTTAGCCATTCAAAACATTCACGTGAAATATTAGCCCATTTAAGAAGTTTCAATTTTCACCTCAAAATTTTTCAATTTCCAAATCGAACACCTATAGAAATGAACCATTATAACATGAAAATTTTCAAATTTTCAAATCGGCTAATATTTGACATGCATGTTGGAAATGGCTAAAAAGTCAAGGTTCATCAGAGTGACCGCCTCAAATACTTGGATTATAAATTTAAAAATCAATTTTACTCTATATTTTTTAAGAGTTTTCAGAAATATTATCTAACTTCATTTGGCAATTATTTGAAGGGCTTAACATGGTGAAACCTCAATTTTTTATCAATTCCAAACATTCACGTCAAATATTAGCCCATTTAAGAAGTTTCAATTTTCACCTCAAAATTTGTCAATTTCCAAATCGAACACCTATAGAAATGAACCATTATAACATGAAAATTTTCAAATTTTCAAATCGGCTAATATTTGACATGCATGTTGGAAATGGCTAAAAAGTCAAGGTGCATCGAGTGACCGCCTCAAATACTTGGATTATAAATTTAAAAATCAATTTTACTCTATATTTTTTTAGAGTTTTCAGAAATATTATCTAACTTCATTTGGCAATTATTTGAAGGGCTTAACATGGTGAAACCTCAATTTTTTAGCCATTCCCAACATTCACGTCAAATATTAGCCCATTTAAGAAGTTTCAATTTTCACCTCAAAATTTGTCAATTTCCAAATCGAACACCTATAGAAATGAACCATTATAACATGAAAATTTTCAAATTTTCAAATCGGCTAATATTTGACATGCATGTTGGAAATGGCTAAAAAGTCAATGTTCATCAGAGTGACCGCCACAAATACTTGGATTATAAATTTAAAAATCAATTTTACTCTATATTTTTTTAGAGTGTTCATAAATATTATCTAACTTCATTTGGCAATTATTTGAAGGGCTTAACATGGTGAAACCTCAATTTTTAGCCATTCCCAACATACACGTCAAATATTAGCCCATTTAAGAAGTTTCAATTTTCACCTCAAAATTTTTCAATTTCCAAATCGAACACCTATAGAAATGAACCATTATAACATGAAAAGTTTCAAATTTTCAAATCGGCTAATATTTGACATGCATGTTGGAAATGGCTAAAAAGTCAAGGTGCATCGAGTGACCGCCTCAAATACTTGGATTATAAATTTAAAAATCAATTTTACTCTATATTTTTTTAGAGTTTTAGAAATATTATCTAACTTCATTTGGCAATTATTTGAAGGGCTTAACATGGTGAAACCTCAATTTTTTAGCCATTCCCAACATTCACATCAAATATTAGCCTATTTAAGAAGTTTCAAATTTCACCTCAAAATTTGTCAATTTCCAAATCGAACACCTATAGAAATGAACCATTATAACATGAAAATTTTCAAATTTTCAAATCGGCTAATATTTGACATGCATGTTGGAAATGGCTAAAAAGTCAATGTTCATCAGAGTGACCGCCACAAATACTTGGATTATAAATTTAAAAATCAATTTTACTCTATATTTTTTTAGAGTGTTCATAAATATTATCTAACTTCATTTGGCAATTATTTGAAGGGCTTAACATGGTGAAACCTCAATTTTTTAGCCATTCCCAACATACACGTCAAATATTAGCCCATTTAAGAAGTTTCAATTTTCACCTCAAAATTTTTCAATTTCCAAATCGAACACCTATAGAAATGAACCATTATAACATGAAAATTTTCAAATTTTCAAATCGGCTAATATTTGACATGCATGTTGGAAATGGCTAAAAAGTCAAGGTTCATCAGAGTGACCGCCTCAAATACTTGGATTATAAATTTAAAAATCAATTTTACTCTATATTTTTTTAGAGTGTTCAGAAATATTATCTAACTTCATTTGGCAATTATTTGAAGGGCTTAACATGGTGAAACCTCAATTTTTTAGCCATTCCCAACATTCACGTCAAATATTAGCCCATTTAAGAAGTTTCAATTTTCACCTCAAAATTTGTCAATTTCCAAATCGAACACCTATAGAAATGAACCATTATAACATGAAAATTTTCAAATTTTCAAATCGGCTAATATTTGACATGCATGTTGGAAATGGCTAAAAAGTCAAGGTTCATCGAGTGACCGCCTCAAATACTTGGATTATAAATTTAAAAATCAATTTTACTCTATATTTTTTTAGAGTGTTAAGAAATATTATCTAACTTCATTTGGCAATTATTTGAAGGGCTTAACATGGTGAAACCTCAATTTTTTAGCCATTCCCAACATTCACGTCAAATATTAGCCCATTTAAGAAGTTTCAATTTTCACCTCAAAATTTGTCAATTTCCAAATCGAACACCTATAGAAATGAACCATTATAACATGAAAATTTTCAAATTTTCAAATCGGCTAATATTTGACATGCATGTTGGAAATGGCTATAAAGTCAAGGTTCATCAGAGTGACCGCCTCAAATACTTGGATTATAAATTTAAAAATCAATTTTACTCTATATTTTTTTAGAGTGTTCAGAAATATTATCTAACTTCATTTGGCAATTATTTGAAGGGCTTAACATGGTGAAACCTCAATTTTTTAGCCATTCCCAACATTCACGTCAAATATTAGCCCATTTAAGAAGTTTCAATTTTCACCTCAAAATTTGTCAATTTCCAAATCGAACACCTATAGAAATGAACCATTATAACATGAAAATTTTCAAATTTTCAAATCGGCTAATATTTGACATGCATGTTGGAAATGGCTATAAAGTCAAGGTTCATCAGAGTGACCGCCTCAAATACTTGGATTATAAATTTAAAAATCAATTTTACTCTATATTTTTTTAGAGTGTTCAGAAATATTATCTAACTTCATTTGGCAATTATTTGAAGGGCTTAACATGGTGAAACCTCAATTTTTTAGCCATTCAAAACATTCACGTCAAATATTAGCCCATTTAAGAAGTTTCAATTTTCACCTCAAAATTTGTCAATTTCCAAATCGAACACCTATAGAAATGAACCATTATAACATGAAAATTTTCAAATTTTCAAATCGGCTAATATTTGACATGCATGTTGGAAATGGCTAAAAAGTCAAGGTTCATCGAGTGACCGCCTCAAATACTTGGATTATAAATTTAAAAATCAATTTTACTCCATATTTTTTTAGAGTGTTCATATATATTATCTAACTTCATTTGGCAATTATTTGAAGGGCTTAACATGGTGAAACCTCAATTTTTTAGCCATTCCCAACATACACGTCAAATATTAGCCCATTTAAGAAGTTTCAATTTTCACCTCAAAATTTGTCAATTTCCAAATCGAACACCTATAGAAATGAACCATTATAACATGAAAATTTTCAAATTTTCAAATCGGCTAATATTTGACATGCATGTTGGAAATGGCTAAAAAGTCAAGGTGCATCGAGTGACCGCCTCAAATACTTGGATTATAAATTTAAAAATCAATTTTACTCTATATTTTTTTAGAGTTTTCCGAAATATTATCTAACTTCATTTGGCAATTATTTGAAGGGCTTAACATGGTGAAACCTCAATTTTTTAGCCATTCCCAACATTCACGTCAAATATTAGCCCATTTAAGAAGTTTCAATTTTCACCTCAAAATTTGTCAATTTCCAAATCGAACACCTATAGAAATGAACCATTATAACATGAAAATTTTCAAATTTTCAAATCGGCTAATATTTGACATGCATGTTGGAAATGGCTAAAAAGTCAATGTTCATCAGAGTGACCGCCACAAATACTTGGATTATAAATTTAAAAATCAATTTTACTCTATATTTTTTTAGAGTTTTCATAAATATTATCTAACTTCATTTGGCAATTATTTGAAGGGCTTAACATGGTGAAACCTCAATTTTTAGCCATTCCCAACATACACGTCAAATATTAGCCCATTTAAGAAGTTTCAATTTTCACCTCAAAATTTTTCAATTTCCAAATCGAACACCTATAGAAATGAACCATTATAACATGAAAAGTTTCAAATTTTCAAATCGGCTAATATTTGACATGCATGTTGGAAATGGCTAAAAAGTCAAGGTGCATCAGAGTGACCGCCTCAAATACTTGGATTATAAATTTAAAAATCAATTTTACTCTATATTTTTTTAGAGTTTTCATAAATATTATCTAATTTCATTTGGCAATTATTTGAAGGGTTTAAGATGGTGAAACCTCAATTTTTTAGCCATTCCCAACATTCACATCAAATATTAGCCTATTTAAGAAGTTTCAAATTTCACCTCAAAATTTGTCAATTTCCAAATCGAACACCTATAGAAATGAACCATTATAACATGAAAATTTTCAAATTTTCAAATCGGCTAATATTTGACATGCATGTTGGAAATGGCTAAAAAGTCAATGTTCATCAGAGTGACCGCCACAAATACTTGGATTATAAATTTAAAAATCAATTTTACTCGATATTTTTTTAGAGTGTTCATATATATTATCTAACTTCATTTGGCAATTATTTGAAGGGCTTAACATGGTGAAACCTCAATTTTTTAGCCATTCCCAACATTCACATCAAATATTAGCCCATTTAAGAAGTTTCAATTTTCACCTCAAAATTTGTCAATTTCCAAATCGAACACCTATAGAAATGAACCATTATAACATGAAAATTTTCAAATTTTCAAATCGGCTAATATTTGACATGCATGTTGGAAATGGCTAAAAAGTCAAGGTGCATTAGAGTGACCGCCTCAAATACTTGGATTATAAATTTAAAAATCAATTTTACTCTATATTTTTTTAGAGTTTTCAGAAATATTATCTAACTTCATTTGGCAATTATTTGAAGGGCTTAACATGGTGAAACCTCAATTTTTTAGCCATTCCCAACATTCACGTCAAATATTAGCCCATTTAAGAAGTTTCAATTTTCACCTCAAAATTTGTCAATTTCCAAATCGAACACCTATAGAAATGAACCATTATAACATGAAAATTTTCAAATTTTCAAATCGGCTAATATTTGACATGCATGTTGGAAATGGCTAAAAAGTCAATGTTCATCGAGTGACCGCCTCAAATACTTGGATTATAAATTTAAAAATCAATTTTATTCTATATTTTTTTAGAGTGTTCAGAAATATTATCTAACTTCATTTGGCAATTATTTGAAGGGCTTAACATGGTGAAACCTCAATTTTTTAGCCATTCCCAACATTCACGTCAAATATTAGCCCATTTAAGAAGTTTCAATTTTCACCTCAAAATTTGTCAATTTCCAAATCGAACACCTATAGAAATGAACCATTATAACATGAAAATTTTCAAATTTTCAAATCGGCTAATATTTGACATGCATGTTGGAAATGGCTAAAAAGTCAAGGTGCATCAGAGTGACCGCCTCAAATACTTGGATTATAAATTTAAAAATCAATTTTACTCTATATTTTTTTAGAGTTTTCAGAAATATTATCTAACTTCATTTGGCAATTATTTGAAGGGCTTAACATGGTGAAACCTCAATTTTTTAGCCATTCCCAACATTCACGTCAAATATTAGCCCATTTAAGAAGTTTCAATTTTCACCTCAAAATTTGTCAATTTCCAAATCGAACACCTATAGAAATGAACCATTATAACATGAAAATTTTCAAATTTTCAAATCGGCTAATATTTGACATGCATGTTGGAAATGGCTAAAAAGTCAAGGTTCATCAGAGTGACCGCCTCAAATACTTGGATTATAAATTTAAAAATCAATTTTACTCTATATTTTTTTAGAGTGTTCATAAATATTATCTAACTTCATTTGGCAATTATTTGAAGGGCTTAACATGGTGAAACCTCAATTTTTAGCCATTCCCAACATACACGTCAAATATTAGCCCATTTAAGAAGTTTCAATTTTCACCTCAAAATTTGTCAATTTCCAAATCGAACACCTATAGAAATGAACCATTATAACATGAAAATTTTCAAATTTTCAAATCGGCTAATATTTGACATGCATGTTGGAAATGGCTAAAAAGTCAAGGTGCATCAGAGTGACCGCCTCAAATACTTGGATTATAAATTTAAAAATCAATTTTACTCTATATTTTTTTAGAGTTTTCATAAATATTATCTAACTTCATTTGGCAATTATTTGAAGGGCTTAACATGGTGAAACCTCAATTTTTTAGCCATTCAAAACATTCACGTCAAATATTAGCCCATTTAAGAAGTTTCAATTTTCACCTCAAAATTTGTCAATTTCCAAATCGAACACCTATAGAAATGAACCATTATAACATGAAAATTTTCAAATTTTCAAATCGGCTAATATTTGACATGCATGTTGGAAATGGCTAAAAAGTCAATGTTCATCAGAGTGACCGCCACAAATACTTGGATTATAAATTTAAAAATCAATTTTTCTCTATATTTTTTTAGAGTGTTCAGAAATATTATCTAACTTCATTTGGCAATTATTTGAAGGGCTTAACATGGTGAAACCTCAATTTTTTAGCCATTCCCAACATACACGTCAAATATTAGCCCATTTAAGAAGTTTCAATTTTCACCTCAAAATTTTTCAATTTCCAAATCGAACACCTATAGAAATGAACCATTATAACATGAAAATTTTCAAATTTTCAAATCGGCTAATATTTGACATGCATGTTGGAAATGGCTAAAAAGTCAAGTGTTCATCGAGTGACCGCCTCAAATACTTGGATTATAAATTTAAAAATCAATTTTACTCTATATTTTTTTAGAGTGTTAAGAAATATTATCTAACTTCATTTGGCAATTATTTGAAGGGCTTAACATGGTGAAACCTCAATTTTTTAGCCATTCCCAACATTCACGTCAAATATTAGCCCATTTAAGAAGTTTCAATTTTCACCTCAAAATTTGTCAATTTCCAAATCGAACACCTATAGAAATGAACCATTATAACATGAAAATTTTCAAATTTTCAAATCGGCTAATATTTGACATGCATGTTGGAAATGGCTAAAAAGTCAAGGTGCATCGAGTGACCGCCTCAAATACTTGGATTATAAATTTAAAAATCAATTTTACTCTATATTTTTTTAGAGTGTTCATAAATATTATCTAACTTCATTTGGCAATTATTTGAAGGGCTTAACATGGTGAAACCTCAATTTTTTAGCCATTCAAAACATTCACGTCAAATATTAGCCCATTTAAGAAGTTTCAATTTTCACCTCAAAATTTGTCAATTTCCAAATCGAACACCTATAGAAATGAACCATTATAACATGAAAATTTTCAAATTTTCAAATCGGCTAATATTTGACATGCATGTTGGAAATGGCTAAAAAGTCAAGGTGCATCAGAGTGACTGCCTCAAATACTTGGATTATAAATTTAAAAATCAATTTTACTCTATATTTTTTTAGAGTTTTCAGAAATATTATCTAATTTCATTTGGCAATTATTTGAAGGGTTTAAGATGGTGAAACCTCAATTTTTTAGCCATTCCCAACATTCACATCAAATATTAGCCTATTTAAGAAGTTTCAAATTTCACCTCAAAATTTGTCAATTTCCAAATCGAACACCTATAGAAATGAACCATTACAACATGAAATTTTTCAAATTTTCAAATCGGCTAATATTTGACATGCATGTTGGAAATGGCTAAAAAGTCAATGTTCATCAGAGTGACCGCCACAAATACTTGGATTATAAATTTAAAAATCAATTTTATTCTATATTTTTTTAGAGTGTTCATAAATATTATCTAACTTCATTTGGCAATTATTTGAAGGGCTTAACATGGTGAAACCTTAATTTTTAGCCATTCCCAACATACACGTCAAATATTAGCCCATTTAAGAAGTTTCAATTTTCACCTCAAAATTTTTCAATTTCCAAATCGAACACCTATAGAAATGCACCATTATAACATGAAAATTTTCAAATTTTCAAATCGGCTAATATTTGACATGCATGTTGGAAATGGCTAAAAAGTCAAGGTGCATCAGAGTGACTGCCTCAAATACTTGGATTATAAATTTAAAAATCAATTTTACTCTATATTTTTTTAGAGTTTTCAGAAATATTATCTAATTTCATTTGGCAATTATTTGAAGGGTTTAAGATGGTGAAACCTCAATTTTTTAGCCATTCCCAACATTCACATCAAATATTAGCCTATTTAAGAAGTTTCAAATTTCACCTCAAAATTTGTCAATTTCCAAATCGAACACCTATAGAAATGAACCATTATAACATGAAATTTTTCAAATTTTCAAATCGGCTAATATTTGACATGCATGTTGGAAATGGCTAAAAAGTCAATGTTCATCAGAGTGACCGCCACAAATACTTGGATTATAAATTTAAAAATCAATTTTATTCTATATTTTTTTAGAGTGTTCATAAATATTATCTAACTTCATTTGGCAATTATTTGAAGGGCTTAACATGGTGAAACCTTAATTTTTAGCCATTCCCAACATACACGTCAAATATTAGCCCATTTAAGAAGTTTCAATTTTCACCTCAAAATTTTTCAATTTCCAAATCGAACACCTATAGAAATGAACCATTATAACATGAAAATTTTCAAATTTTCAAATCGGCTAATATTTGACATGCATGTTGGAAATGGCTAAAAAGTCAAGGTGCATCAGAGTGACCGCCTCAAATACTTGGATTATAAATTTAAAAATCAATTTTACTCTATATTTTTTTAGAGTTTTCAGAAATATTATCTAATTTCATTTGGCAGTTATTTGAAGGGTTTAAGATGGTGAAACCTCAATTTTTTAGCCATTCCCAACATTCACATCAAATATTAGCCTATTTAAGAAGTTTCAAATTTCACCTCAAAATTTGTCAATTTCCAAATCGAACACCTATAGAAATGAACCATTATAACATGAAATTTTTCAAATTTTCAAATCGGCTAATATTTGACATGCATGTTGGAAATGGCTAAAAAGTCAATGTTCATCAGAGTGACCGCCACAAATACTTGGATTATAAATTTAAAAATCAATTTTATTCTATATTTTTTTAGAGTGTTCATAAATATTATCTAACTTCATTTGGCAATTATTTGAAGGGCTTAACATGGTGAAACCTTAATTTTTAGCCATTCCCAACATACACGTCAAATATTAGCCCATTTAAGAAGTTTCAATTTTCACCTCAAAATTTGTCAATTTCCAAATCGAACACCTATAGAAATGAACCATTACAACATGAAATTTTTCAAATTGTCAAATCGGCTAATATTTGACATGCATGTTGGAAATGGCTAAAAAGTCAAGGTTCATCAGAGTGACCGCCTCAAATACTTGGATTATAAATTTAAAAATCAATTTTACTCTATATTTTTTTAGAGTTTTCATAAATATTATCTAACTTCATTTGGCAATTATTTGAAGGGCTTAACATGGTGAAACCTTAATTTTTAGCCATTCCCAACATACACGTCAAATATTAGCCCATTTAAGAAGTTTCAATTTTCACCTCAAAATTTTTCAATTTCCAAATCGAACACCTATAGAAATGAACCATTATAACATGAAAATTTTCAAATTTTTAAATCGGCTAATATTTGACATGCATGTTGGAAATGGCTAAAAAGTCAAGGTGCATCAGAGTGACTGCCTCAAATACTTGGATTATAAATTTAAAAATCAATTTTACTCTATATTTTTTTAGAGTTTTCAGAAATATTATCTAATTTCATTTGGCAATTATTTGAAGGGTTTAAGATGGTGAAACCTCAATTTTTTAGCCATTCCCAACATTCACATCAAATATTAGCCTATTTAAGAAGTTTCAAATTTCACCTCAAAATTTGTCAATTTCCAAATCGAACACCTATAGAAATGAACCATTATAACATGAAATTTTTCAAATTTTCAAATCGGCTAATATTTGACATGCATGTTGGAAATGGCTAAAAAGTCAATGTTCATCAGAGTGACCGCCACAAATACTTGGATTATAAATTTAAAAATCAATTTTATTCTATATTTTTTTAGAGTGTTCATAAATATTATCTAACTTCATTTGGCAATTATTTGAAGGGCTTAACATGGTGAAACCTTAATTTTTAGCCATTCCCAACATACACGTCAAATATTAGCCCATTTAAGAAGTTTCAATTTTCACCTCAAAATTTTTCAATTTCCAAATCGAACACCTATAGAAATGCACCATTATAACATGAAAATTTTCAAATTTTCAAATCGGCTAATATTTGACATGCATGTTGGAAATGGCTAAAAAGTCAAGGTGCATCGAGTGACCGCCTCAAATACTTGGATTATAAATTTAAAAATCAATTTTACTCTATATTTTTTTAGAGTTTTCAGAAATATTATCTAACTTCATTTGGCAATTATTTGAAGGGCTTAACATGGTGAAACCTCAATTTTTTAGCCATTCCCAACATTCACGTCAAATATTAGCCCATTTAAGAAGTTTCAATTTTCACCTCAAAATTTGTCAATTTCCAAATCGAACACCTATAGAAATGAACCATTATAACATGAAAATTTTCAAATTTTCAAATCGGCTAATATTTGACATGCATGTTGGAAATGGCTAAAAAGTCAAGGTGCATCAGAGTGACTGCCTCAAATACTTGGATTATAAATTTAAAAATCAATTTTACTCTATATTTTTTTAGAGTTTTAGAAATATTATCTAATTTCATTTGGCAATTATTTGAAGGGTTTAAGATGGTGAAACCTCAATTTTTTAGCCATTCCCAACATTCACATCAAATATTAGCCTATTTAAGAAGTTTCAAATTTCACCTCAAAATTTGTCAATTTCCAAATCGAACACCTATAGAAATGAACCATTATAACATGAAAATTTTCAAATTTTCAAATCGGCTAATATTTGACATGCATGTTGGAAATGGCTAAAAAGTCAATGTTCATCAGAGTGACCGCCACAAATACTTGGATTATAAATTTAAAAATCAATTTTATTCTATATTTTTTTAGAGTGTTCATAAATATTATCTAACTTCATTTGGCAATTATTTGAAGGGCTTAACATGGTGAAACCTTAATTTTTAGCCATTCCCAACATACACGTCAAATATTAGCCCATTTAAGAAGTTTCAATTTTCACCTCAAAATTTTTCAATTTCCAAATCGAACACCTATAGAAATGAACCATTATAACATGAAAATTTTCAAATTTTCAAATCGGCTAATATTTGACATGCATGTTGGAAATGGCTAAAAAGTCAAGGTGCATCAGAGTGACCGCCTCAAATACTTGGATTATAAATTTAAAAATCAATTTTACTCTATATTTTTTTAGAGTGTTCATAAATATTATCTAACTTCATTTGGCAATTATTTGAAGGGCTTAACATGGTGAAACCTTAATTTTTAGCCATTCCCAACATACACGTCAAATATTAGCCCATTTAAGAAGTTTCAATTTTCACCTCAAAATTTTTCAATTTCCAAATCGAACACCTATAGAAATGCACCATTATAACATGAAAATTTTCAAATTTTCAAATCGGCTAATATTTGACATGCATGTTGGAAATGGCTAAAAAGTCAAGGTGCATCAGAGTGACTGCCTCAAATACTTGGATTATAAATTTAAAAATCAATTTTACTCTATATTTTTTTAGAGTTTTCAGAAATATTATCTAATTTCATTTGGCAATTATTTGAAGGGTTTAAGATGGTGAAACCTCAATTTTTTAGCCATTCCCAACATTCACATCAAATATTAGCCTATTTAAGAAGTTTCAAATTTCACCTCAAAATTTGTCAATTTCCAAATCGAACACCTATAGAAATGAACCATTATAACATGAAATTTTTCAAATTTTCAAATCGGCTAATATTTGACATGCATGTTGGAAATGGCTAAAAAGTCAATGTTCATCAGAGTGACCGCCACAAATACTTGGATTATAAATTTAAAAATCAATTTTATTCTATATTTTTTTAGAGTGTTCATAAATATTATCTAACTTCATTTGGCAATTATTTGAAGGGCTTAACATGGTGAAACCTTAATTTTTAGCCATTCCCAACATACACGTCAAATATTAGCCCATTTAAGAAGTTTCAATTTTCACCTCAAAATTTTTCAATTTCCAAATCGAACACCTATAGAAATGCACCATTATAACATGAAAATTTTCAAATTTTCAAATCGGCTAATATTTGACATGCATGTTGGAAATGGCTAAAAAGTCAAGGTGCATCGAGTGACCGCCTCAAATACTTGGATTATAAATTTAAAAATCAATTTTACTCTATATTTTTTTAGAGTTTTCAGAAATATTATCTAACTTCATTTGGCAATTATTTGAAGGGCTTAACATGGTGAAACCTCAATTTTTTAGCCATTCAAAACATTCACGTCAAATATTAGCCCATTTAAGAAGTTTCAATTTTCACCTCAAAATTTGTCAATTTCCAAATCGAACACCTATAGAAATGAACCATTATAACATGAAAATTTTCAAATTTTCAAATCGGCTAATATTTGACATGCATGTTGGAAATGGCTAAAAAGTCAAGGTGCATCAGAGTGACTGCCTCAAATACTTGGATTATAAATTTAAAAATCAATTTTACTCTATATTTTTTTAGAGTTTTCAGAAATATTATCTAATTTCATTTGGCAATTATTTGAAGGGTTTAAGATGGTGAAACCTCAATTTTTTAGCCATTCCCAACATTCACATCAAATATTAGCCTATTTAAGAAGTTTCAAATTTCACCTCAAAATTTGTCAATTTCCAAATCGAACACCTATAGAAATGAACCATTACAACATGAAATTTTTCAAATTTTCAAATCGGCTAATATTTGACATGCATGTTGGAAATGGCTAAAAAGTCAATGTTCATCAGAGTGACCGCCACAAATACTTGGATTATAAATTTAAAAATCAATTTTATTCTATATTTTTTTAGAGTGTTCATAAATATTATCTAACTTCATTTGGCAATTATTTGAAGGGCTTAACATGGTGAAACCTTAATTTTTAGCCATTCCCAACATACACGTCAAATATTAGCCCATTTAAGAAGTTTCAATTTTCACCTCAAAATTTTTCAATTTCCAAATCGAACAGCTATAGAAATGCACCATTATAACATGAAAATTTTCAAATTTTCAAATCGGCTAATATTTGACATGCATGTTGGAAATGGCTAAAAAGTCAAGGTGCATCAGAGTGACCGCCTCAAATACTTGGATTATAAATTTAAAAATCAATTTTACTCTATATTTTTTTAGAGTTTTCCGAAATATTATCTAATTTCATTTGGCAATTATTTGAAGGGTTTAAGATGGTGAAACCTCAATTTTTTAGCCATTCCCAACATTCACATCAAATATTAGCCTATTTAAGAAGTTTCAAATTTCACCTCAAAATTTGTCAATTTCCAAATCGAACACCTATAGAAATGAACCATTATAACATGAAATTTTTCAAATTTTCAAATCGGCTAATATTTGACATGCATGTTGGAAATGGCTAAAAAGTCAATGTTCATCAGAGTGACCGCCACAAATACTTGGATTATAAATTTAAAAATCAATTTTATTCTATATTTTTTTAGAGTGTTCATAAATATTATCTAACTTCATTTGGCAATTATTTGAAGGGCTTAACATGGTGAAACCTCAATTTTTTAGCCATTCAAAACATTCACGTCAAATATTAGCCCATTTAAGAAGTTCCAATTTTCACCTCAAAATTTTTCAATTTCCAAATCGAACACCTATAGAAATGAACCATTATAACATGAAAATTTTCAAATTTTCAAATCGGCTAATATTTGACATGCATGTTGGAAATGGCTAAAAAGTCAAGGTGCATCAGAGTGACCGCCTCAAATACTTGGATTATAAATTTAAAAATCAATTTTACTCTATATTTTTTAAGAGTTTTCAGAAATATTATCTAACTTCATTTGGCAATTATTTGAAGGGCTTAACATGGTGAAACCTCAATTTTTTAGCCATTCAAAACATTCACGTCAAATATTAGCCCATTTAAGAAGTTTCAATTTTCACCTCAAAATTTGTCAATTTCCAAATCGAACACCTATAGAAATGAACCATTATAACATGAAAATTTTCAAATTTTCAAATCGGC
Source organism: Linum usitatissimum (assembly GCA_030674075.2). Lineage (NCBI taxonomy): Eukaryota > Viridiplantae > Streptophyta > Magnoliopsida > Malpighiales > Linaceae > Linum > Linum usitatissimum. Next base: position 20,610 of record JAUJYP020000896.1, read on the forward strand.
TAATATTTGACATGCATGTTGGAAATGGCTAAAAAGTCAAGGTGCATCAGAGTGACCGCCTCAAATACTTGGATTATAAATTTAAAAATCAATTTTACTCTATATTTTTTTAGAGTTTTCAGAAATATTATCTAATTTCATTTGGCAATTATTTGAAGGGTTTAAGATGGTGAAACCTCAATTTTTTAGCCATTCCCAACATTCACATCAAATATTAGCCTATTTAAGAAGTTTCAAATTTCACCTCAAAATTTGTCAATTTCCAAATCGAACACCTATAGAAATGAACCATTATAACATGAAATTTTTCAAATTTTCAAATCGGCTAATATTTGACATGCATGTTGGAAATGGCTAAAAAGTCAATGTTCATCAGAGTGACCGCCACAAATACTTGGATTATAAATTTAAAAATCAATTTTATTCTATATTTTTTTAGAGTGTTCATAAATATTATCTAACTTCATTTGGCAATTATTTGAAGGGCTTAACATGGTGAAACCTTAATTTTTAGCCATTCCCAACATACACGTCAAATATTAGCCCATTTAAGAAGTTTCAATTTTCACCTCAAAATTTTTCAATTTCCAAATCGAACACCTATAGAAATGCACCATTATAACATGAAAATTTTCAAATTTTCAAATCGGCTAATATTTGACATGCATGTTGGAAATGGCTAAAAAGTCAAGGTGCATCAGAGTGACTGCCTCAAATACTTGGATTATAAATTTAAAAATCAATTTTACTCTATATTTTTTTAGAGTTTTCAGAAATATTATCTAATTTCATTTGGCAATTATTTGAAGGGTTTAAGATGGTGAAACCTCAATTTTTTAGCCATTCCCAACATTCACATCAAATATTAGCCTATTTAAGAAGTTTCAAATTTCACCTCAAAATTTGTCAATTTCCAAATCGAACACCTATAGAAATGAACCATTATAACATGAAAATTTTCAAATTTTCAAATCGGCTAATATTTGACATGCATGTTGGAAATGGCTAAAAAGTCAATGTTCATCAGAGTGACCGCCACAAATACTTGGATTATAAATTTAAAAATCAATTTTATTCTATATTTTTTTAGAGTGTTCATAAATATTATCTAACTTCATTTGGCAATTATTTGAAGGGCTTAACATGGTGAAACCTCAATTTTTTAGCCATTCAAAACATTCACGTCAAATATTAGCCCATTTAAGAAGTTTCAATTTTCACCTCAAAATTTTTCAATTTCCAAATCGAACACCTATAGAAATGAACCATTATAACATGAAAATTTTCAAATTTTCAAATCGGCTAATATTTGACATGCATGTTGGAAATGGCTAAAAAGTCAAGGTGCATCGAGTGACCGCCTCAAATACTTGGATTATAAATTTAAAAATCAATTTTACTCTATATTTTTTTAGAGTTTTTAGAAATATTATCTAACTTCATTTGGCAATTATTTGAAGGGCTTAACATGGTGAAACCTCAATTTTTTAGCCATTCCAAACATACACGTCAAATATTAGCCCATTTAAGAAGTTTCAATTTTCACCTCAAAATTTGTCAATTTCCAAATCGAACACCTATAGAAATGAACCATTATAACATGAAAATTTTCAAATTTTCAAATCGGCTAATATTTGACATGCATGTTGGAAATGGCTAAAAAGTCAAGGTGCATCAGAGTGACTGCCTCAAATACTTGGATTATAAATTTAAAAATCAATTTTACTCTATATTTTTTTAGAGTTTTCAGAAATATTATCTAATTTCATTTGGCAATTATTTGAAGGGTTTAAGATGGTGAAACCTCAATTTTTTAGCCATTCCCAACATTCACATCAAATATTAGCCTATTTAAGAAGTTTCAAATTTCACCTCAAAATTTGTCAATTTCCAAATCGAACACCTATAGAAATGAACCATTATAACATGAAAATTTTTCAAATTTTCAAATCGGCTAATATTTGACATGCATGTTGGAAATGGCTAAAAAGTCAATGTTCATCAGAGTGACCGCCACAAATACTTGGATTATAAATTTAAAAATCAATTTTATTCTATATTTTTTTAGAGTGTTCATAAATATTATCTAACTTCATTTGGCAATTATTTGAAGGGCTTAACATGGTGAAACCTTAATTTTTTAGCCATTCCCAACATACACGTCAAATATTAGCCCATTTAAGAAGTTTCAATTTTCACCTCAAAATTTTTCAATTTCCAAATCGAACAGCTATAGAAATGAACCATTATAACATGAAAATTTTCAAATTTTCAAATCGGCTAATATTTGACATGCATGTTGGAAATGGCTAAAAAGTCAAGGTGCATCAGAGTGACCGCCTCAAATACTTGGATTATAAATTTAAAAATCAATTTTACTCTATATTTTTTAAGAGTTTTCAGAAATATTATCTAACTTCATTTGGCAATTATTTGAATGGCTTAACATGGTGAAACCTCAATTTTTTAGCCATTCAAAACATTCACGTCAAATATTAGCCCATTTAAGAAGTTCCAATTTTCACCTCAAAATTTGTCAATTTCCAAATCGAACACCTATAGAAATGAACCATTATAACATGAAAATTTTCAAATTTTCAAATCGGCTAATATTTGACATGCATGTTGGAAATGGCTAAAAAGTCAAGGTGCATCAGAGTGACTGCCTCAAATACTTGGATTATAAATTTAAAAATCAATTTTACTCTATATTTTTTTAGAGTTTTCAGAAATATTATCTAATTTCATTTGGCAATTATTTGAAGGGTTTAAGATGGTGAAACCTCAATTTTTTAGCCATTCCCAACATTCACATCAAATATTAGCCTATTTAAGAAGTTTCAAATTTCACCTCAAAATTTGTCAATTTCCAAATCGAACACCTATAGAAATGAACCATTATAACATGAAATTTTTCAAATTTTCAAATCGGCTAATATTTGACATGCATGTTGGAAATGGCTAAAAAGTCAATGTTCATCAGAGTGACCGCCACAAATACTTGGATTATAAATTTAAAAATCAATTTTATTCTATATTTTTTTAGAGTGTTCATAAATATTATCTAACTTCATTTGGCAATTATTTGAAGGGCTTAACATGGTGAAACCTTAATTTTTAGCCATTCCCAACATACACGTCAAATATTAGCCCATTTAAGAAGTTTCAATTTTCACCTCAAAATTTTTCAATTTCCAAATCGAACACCTATAGAAATGCACCATTATAACATGAAAATTTTCAAATTTTCAAATCGGCTAATATTTGACATGCATATTGGAAATGGCTAAAAAGTCAAGGTGCATCAGAGTGACTGCCTCAAATACTTGGATTATAAATTTAAAAATCAATTTTACTCTATATTTTTTTAGAGTTTTCAGAAATATTATCTAATTTCATTTGGCAATTATTTGAAGGGTTTAAGATGGTGAAACCTCAATTTTTTAGCCATTCCCAACATTCACATCAAATATTAGCCTATTTAAGAAGTTTCAAATTTCACCTCAAAATTTGTCAATTTCCAAATCGAACACCTATAGAAATGAACCATTATAACATGAAATTTTTCAAATTTTCAAATCGGCTAATATTTGACATGCATGTTGGAAATGGCTAAAAAGTCAATGTTCATCAGAGTGACCGCCACAAATACTTGGATTATAAATTTAAAAATCAATTTTATTCTATATTTTTTTAGAGTGTTCATAAATATTATCTAACTTCATTTGGCAATTATTTGAAGGGCTTAACATGGTGAAACCTCAATTTTTTAGCCATTCCCAACATACACGTCAAATATTAGCCCATTTAAGAAGTTTCAATTTTCACCTCAAAATTTTTCAATTTCCAAATCGAACACCTATAGAAATGAACCATTATAACATGAAAATTTTCAAATTTTCAAATCGGCTAATATTTGACATGCATGTTGGAAATGGCTAAAAAGTCAAGGTGCATCAGAGTGACCGCCTCAAATACTTGGATTATAAATTTAAAAATCAATTTTACTCTATATTTTTTAAGAGTTTTCAGAAATATTATCTAACTTCATTTGGCAATTATTTGAATGGCTTAACATGGTGAAACCTCAATTTTTTAGCCATTCAAAACATTCACGTCAAATATTAGCCCATTTAAGAAGTTCCAATTTTCACCTCAAAATTTGTCAATTTCCAAATCGAACACCTATAGAAATGAACCATTATAACATGAAAATTTTCAAATTTTCAAATCGGCTAATATTTGACATGCATGTTGGAAATGGCTAAAAAGTCAAGGTGCATCAGAGTGACTGCCTCAAATACTTGGATTATAAATTTAAAAATCAATTTTACTCTATATTTTTTTAGAGTTTTCAGAAATATTATCTAATTTCATTTGGCAATTATTTGAAGGGTTTAAGATGGTGAAACCTCAATTTTTTAGCCATTCCCAACATTCACATCAAATATTAGCCTATTTAAGAAGTTTCAAATTTCACCTCAAAATTTGTCAATTTCCAAATCGAACACCTATAGAAATGAACCATTATAACATGAAATTTTTCAAATTTTCAAATCGGCTAATATTTGACATGCATGTTGGAAATGGCTAAAAAGTCAATGTTCATCAGAGTGACCGCCACAAATACTTGGATTATAAATTTAAAAATCAATTTTATTCTATATTTTTTTAGAGTGTTCATAAATATTATCTAACTTCATTTGGCAATTATTTGAAGGGCTTAACATGGTGAAACCTTAATTTTTAGCCATTCCCAACATACACGTCAAATATTAGCCCATTTAAGAAGTTTCAATTTTCACCTCAAAATTTTTCAATTTCCAAATCGAACACCTATAGAAATGCACCATTATAACATGAAAATTTTCAAATTTTCAAATCGGCTAATATTTGACATGCATGTTGGAAATGGCTAAAAAGTCAAGGTGCATCGAGTGACCGCCTCAAATACTTGGATTATAAATTTAAAAATCAATTTTACTCTATATTTTTTAGAGTTTTCAGAAATATTATCTAACTTCATTTGGCAATTATTTGAAGGGCTTAACATGGTGAAACCTCAATTTTTTAGCCATTCCCAAAACATTCACGTCAAATATTAGCCCATTTAAGAAGTTTCAATTTTCACCTCAAAATTTGTCAATTTCCAAATCGAACACCTATAGAAATGAACCATTATAACATGAAAATTTTCAAATTTTCAAATCGGCTAATATTTGACATGCATGTTGGAAATGGCTAAAAAGTCAAGGTGCATCAGAGTGACTGCCTCAAATACTTGGATTATAAATTTAAAAATCAATTTTACTCTATATTTTTTTAGAGTTTTCAGAAATATTATCTAATTTCATTTGGCAATTATTTGAAGGGTTTAAGATGGTGAAACCTCAATTTTTTAGCCATTCCCAACATTCACATCAAATATTAGCCTATTTAAGAAGTTTCAAATTTCACCTCAAAATTTGTCAATTTCCAAATCGAACACCTATAGAAATGAACCATTATAACATGAAATTTTTCAAATTTTCAAATCGGCTAATATTTGACATGCATGTTGGAAATGGCTAAAAAGTCAATGTTCATCAGAGTGACCGCCACAAATACTTGGATTATAAATTTAAAAATCAATTTTACTCTATATTTTTTTAGAGTGTTCATAAATATTATCTAACTTCATTTGGCAATTATTTGAAGGGCTTAACATGGTGAAACCTCAATTTTTTAGCCATTCAAAACATTCACGTCAAATATTAGCCCATTTAAGAAGTTCCAATTTTCACCTCAAAATTTTTCAATTTCCAAATCGAACACCTATAGAAATGAACCATTATAACATGAAAATTTTCAAATTTTCAAATCGGCTAATATTTGACATGCATGTTGGAAATGGCTAAAAAGTCAAGGTGCATCAAAGTGACTGCCTCAAATACTTGGATTATAAATTTAAAAATCAATTTTACTCTATATTTTTTTAGAGTGTTCATAAATATTATCTAACTTCATTTGGCAATTATTTGAAGGGCTTAACATGGTGAAACCTCAATTTTTTAGCCATTCCCAACATTCACGTCAAATATTAGCCCATTTAAGAAGTTTCAATTTTCACCTCAAAATTTGTCAATTTCCAAATCGAACACCTATAGAAATGAACCATTATAACATGAAAATTTTCAAATTTTCAAATCGGCTAATATTTGACATGCATGTTGGAAATGGCTAAAAAGTCAATGTTCATCGAGTGACCGCCTCAAATACTTGGATTATAAATTTAAAAATCAATTTTATTCTATATTTTTTTAGAGTGTTCATAAATATTATCTAACTTCATTTGGCAATTATTTGAAGGGCTTAACATGGTGAAACCTCAATTTTTTAGCCATTCAAAACATACACGTCAAATATTAGCCCATTTAAGAAGTTTCAATTTTCACCTCAAAATTTTTCAATTTCCAAATCGAACACCTATAGAAATGAACCATTATAACATGAAAATTTTCAAATTTTCAAATCGGCTAATATTTGACATGCATGTTGGAAATGGCTAAAAAGTCAAGGTGCATCAGAGTGACTGCCTCAAATACTTGGATTATAAATTTAAAAATCAATTTTACTCTATATTTTTTTAGAGTTTTCAGAAATATTATCTAATTTCATTTGGCAATTATTTGAAGGGTTTAAGATGGTGAAACCTCAATTTTTTAGCCATTCCCAACATTCACATCAAATATTAGCCTATTTAAGAAGTTTCAAATTTCACCTCAAAATTTGTCAATTTCCAAATCGAACACCTATAGAAATGAACCATTATAACATGAAAATTTTCAAATTTTCAAATCGGCTAATATTTGACATGCATGTTGGAAATGGCTAAAAAGTCAATGTTCATCAGAGTGACCGCCACAAATACTTGGATTATAAATTTAAAAATCAATTTTACTCTATATTTTTTTAGAGTGTTCAGAAATATTATCTAACTTCATTTGGCAATTATTTGAAGGGCTTAACATGGTGAAACCTCAATTTTTTAGCCATTCAAAACATTCACGTCAAATATTAGCCCATTTAAGAAGTTTCAATTTTCACCTCAAAATTTGTCAATTTCCAAATCGAACACCTATAGAAATGAACCATTATAACATGAAAATTTTCAAATTTTCAAATCGGCTAATATTTGACATGCATGTTGGAAATGGCTAAAAAGTCAAGGTGCATCGAGTGACCGCCTCAAATACTTGGATTATAAATTTAAAAATCAATTTTACTCTATATTTTTTTAGAGTTTTCAGAAATATTATCTAACTTCATTTGGCAATTATTTGAAGGGCTTAACATGGTGAAACCTCAATTTTTTAGCCATTCAAAACATTCACGTCAAATATTAGCCCATTTAAGAAGTTTCAATTTTCACCTCAAAATTTGTCAATTTCCAAATCGAACACCTATAGAAATGAACCATTATAACATGAAAATTTTCAAATTTTCAAATCGGCTAATATTTGACATGCATGTTGGAAATGGCTAAAAAGTCAAGGTGCATCAGAGTGACCGCCTCAAATACTTGGATTATAAATTTAAAAATCAATTTTACTCTATATTTTTTTAGAGTTTTCAGAAATATTATCTAATTTCATTTGGCAATTATTTGAAGGGTTTAAGATGGTGAAACCTCAATTTTTTAGCCATTCCCAACATTCACATCAAATATTAGCCTATTTAAGAAGTTTCAAATTTCACCTCAAAATTTGTCAATTTCCAAATCGAACACCTATAGAAATGAACCATTATAACATGAAATTTTTCAAATTTTCAAATCGGCTAATATTTGACATGCATGTTGGAAATGGCTAAAAAGTCAATGTTCATCAGAGTGACCGCCACAAATACTTGGATTATAAATTTAAAAATCAATTTTACTCGATATTTTTTTAGAGTGTTAAGAAATATTATCTAACTTCATTTGGCAATTATTTGAAGGGCTTAACATGGTGAAACCTCAATTTTTTAGCCATTCCCAACATACACGTCAAATATTAGCCCATTTAAGAAGTTTCAATTTTCACCTCAAAATTTTTCAATTTCCAAATCGAACACCTATAGAAATGAACCATTATAACATGAAAATTTTCAAATTTTCAAATCGGCTAATATTTGACATGCATGTTGGAAATGGCTAAAAAGTCAAGGTGCATCAGAGTGACCGCCTCAAATACTTGGATTATAAATTTAAAAATCAATTTTACTCTATATTTTTTAAGAGTTTTCAGAAATATTATCTAACTTCATTTGGCAATTATTTGAATGGCTTAACATGGTGAAACCTCAATTTTTTAGCCATTCAAAACATTCACGTCAAATATTAGCCCATTTAAGAAGTTCCAATTTTCACCTCAAAATTTGTCAATTTCCAAATCGAACACCTATAGAAATGAACCATTATAACATGAAAATTTTCAAATTTTCAAATCGGCTAATATTTGACATGCATGTTGGAAATGGCTAAAAAGTCAAGGTGCATCAGAGTGACTGCCTCAAATACTTGGATTATAAATTTAAAAATCAATTTTACTCTATATTTTTTTAGAGTTTTCAGAAATATTATCTAATTTCATTTGGCAATTATTTGAAGGGTTTAAGATGGTGAAACCTCAATTTTTTAGCCATTCCCAACATTCACATCAAATATTAGCCTATTTAAGAAGTTTCAAATTTCACCTCAAAATTTGTCAATTTCCAAATCGAACACCTATAGAAATGAACCATTATAACATGAAAATTTTCAAATTTTCAAATCGGCTAATATTTGACATGCATGTTGGAAATGGCTAAAAAGTCAATGTTCATCAGAGTGACCGCCACAAATACTTGGATTATAAATTTAAAAATCAATTTTATTCTATATTTTTTTAGAGTGTTCATAAATATTATCTAACTTCATTTGGCAATTATTTGAAGGGCTTAACATGGTGAAACCTCAATTTTTAGCCATTCCCAACATACACGTCAAATATTAGCCCATTTAAGAAGTTTCAATTTTCACCTCAAAATTTTTCAATTTCCAAATCGAACACCTATAGAAATGCACCATTATAACATGAAAATTTTCAAATTTTCAAATCGGCTAATATTTGACATGCATGTTGGAAATGGCTAAAAAGTCAAGGTGCATCGAGTGACCGCCTCAAATACTTGGATTATAAATTTAAAAATCAATTTTACTCTATATTTTTTTAGAGTTTTAGAAATATTATCTAACTTCATTTGGCAATTATTTGAAGGGCTTAACATGGTGAAACCTCAATTTTTTAGCCATTCAAAACATTCACGTCAAATATTAGCCCATTTAAGAAGTTTCAATTTTCACCTCAAAATTTGTCAATTTCCAAATCGAACACCTATAGAAATGAACCATTATAACATGAAAATTTTCAAATTTTCAAATCGGCTAATATTTGACATGCATGTTGGAAATGGCTAAAAAGTCAAGGTTCATCGAGTGACCGCCTCAAATACTTGGATTATAAATTTAAAAATCAATTTTACTCTATATTTTTTTAGAGTGTTCATAAATATTATCTAACTTCATTTGGCAATTATTTGAAGGGCTTAACATGGTGAAACCTCAATTTTTTAGCCATTCCCAACATACACGTCAAATATTAGCCCATTTAAGAAGTTTCAATTTTCACCTCAAAATTTTTCAATTTCCAAATCGAACACCTATAGAAATGAACCATTATAACATGAAAATTTTCAAATTTTCAAATCGGCTAATATTTGACATGCATGTTGGAAATGGCTAAAAAGTCAAGGTGCATCGAGTGACCGCCTCAAATACTTGGATTATAAATTTAAAAATCAATTTTACTCTATATTTTTTTAGAGTTTTAGAAATATTATCTAATTTCATTTGGCAATTATTTGAAGGGTTTAAGATGGTGAAACCTCAATTTTTTAGCCATTCCCAACATTCACATCAAATATTAGCCCTATTTAAGAAGTTTCAAATTTCACCTCAAAATTTGTCAATTTCCAAATCGAACACCTATAGAAATGAACCATTATAACATGAAATTTTTCAAATTTTCAAATCGGCTAATATTTGACATGCATGTTGGAAATGGCTAAAAAGTCAATGTTCATCAGAGTGACCGCCACAAATACTTGGATTATAAATTTAAAAATCAATTTTATTCTATATTTTTTTAGAGTGTTCATAAATATTATCTAACTTCATTTGGCAATTATTTGAAGGGCTTAACATGGTGAAACCTCAATTTTTAGCCATTCACAACATACACGTCAAATATTAGCCCATTTAAGAAGTTTCAATTTTCACCTCAAAATTTTTCAATTTCCAAATCGAACACCTATAGAAATGAACCATTATAACATGAAAATTTTCAAATTTTCAAATCGGCTAATATTTGACATGCATGTTGGAAATGGCTAAAAAGTCAAGGTGCATCGAGTGACCGCCTCAAATACTTGGATTATAAATTTAAAAATCAATTTTACTCTATATTTTTTAGAGTTTTCAGAAATATTATCTAACTTCATTTGGCAATTATTTGAAGGGCTTAACATGGTGAAACCTCAATTTTTTAGCCATTCCCAACATTCACGTCAAATATTAGCCTATTTAAGAAGTTCCAATTTTCACCTCAAAATTTGTCAATTTCCAAATCGAACACCTATAGAAATGAACCATTATAACATGAAAATTTTCAAATTTTCAAATCGGCTAATATTTGACATGCATGTTGGAAATGGCTAAAAAGTCAATGTTCATCAGAGTGACCGCCACAAATACTTGGATTATAAATTTAAAAATCAATTTTACTCTATATTTTTTTAGAGTGTTCATAAATATTATCTAACTTCATTTGGCAATTATTTGAAGGGCTTAACATGGTGAAACCTTAATTTTTTAGCCATTCCCAACATACACGTCAAATATTAGCCCATTTAAGAAGTTTCAATTTTCACCTCAAAATTTTTCAATTTCCAAATCGAACACCTATAGAAATGAACCATTATAACATGAAAATTTTCAAATTTTCAAATCGGCTAATATTTGACATGCATGTTGGAAATGGCTAAAAAGTCAAGGTGCATCGAGTGACCGCCTCAAATACTTGGATTATAAATTTAAAAATCAATTTTACTCTATATTTTTTTAGAGTTTTTAGAAATATTATCTAACTTCATTTGGCAATTATTTGAAGGGCTTAACATGGTGAAACCTCAATTTTTTAGCCATTCCCAACATTCACGTCAAATATTAGCCCATTTAAGAAGTTTCAATTTTCACCTCAAAATTTGTCAATTTCCAAATCGAACACCTATAGAAATGAACCATTATAACATGAAAATTTTCAAATTTTCAAATCGGCTAATATTTGACATGCATGTTGGAAATGGCTAAAAAGTCAATGTTCATCGAGTGACCGCCTCAAATACTTGGATTATAAATTTAAAAATCAATTTTACTCTATATTTTTTTAGAGTGTTCAGAAATATTATCTAACTTCATTTGGCAATTATTTGAAGGGCTTAACATGGTGAAACCTCAATTTTTTAGCCATTCAAAACATACACGTCAAATATTAGCCCATTTAAGAAGTTTCAATTTTCACCTCAAAATTTGTCAATTTCCAAATCGAACACCTATAGAAATGAACCATTATAACATGAAAATTTTCAAATTTTCAAATCGGCTAATATTTGACATGCATGTTGGAAATGGCTAAAAAGTCAAGGTGCATCAGAGTGACTGCCTCAAATACTTGGATTATAAATTTAAAAATCAATTTTACTCTATATTTTTTTAGAGTTTTCAGAAATATTATCTAATTTCATTTGGCAATTATTTGAAGGGTTTAAGATGGTGAAACCTCAATTTTTTAGCCATTCCCAACATTCACATCAAATATTAGCCTATTTAAGAAGTTTCAAATTTCACCTCAAAATTTGTCAATTTCCAAATCGAACACCTATAGAAATGAACCATTATAACATGAAATTTTTCAAATTTTCAAATCGGCTAATATTTGACATGCATGTTGGAAATGGCTAAAAAGTCAATGTTCATCAGAGTGACCGCCACAAATACTTGGATTATAAATTTAAAAATCAATTTTATTCTATATTTTTTTAGAGTGTTCATAAATATTATCTAACTTCATTTGGCAATTATTTGAAGGGCTTAACATGGTGAAACCTTAATTTTTAGCCATTCCCAACATACACGTCAAATATTAGCCCATTTAAGAAGTTTCAATTTTCACCTCAAAATTTTTCAATTTCCAAATCGAACACCTATAGAAATGAACCATTATAACATGAAAATTTTCAAATTTTCAAATCGGCTAATATTTGACATGCATGTTGGAAATGGCTAAAAAGTCAAGGTGCATCGAGTGACCGCCTCAAATACTTGGATTATAAATTTAAAAATCAATTTTACTCTATATTTTTTTAGTGTTTTCAGAAATATTATCTAACTTCATTTGGCAATTATTTGAAGGGCTTAACATGGTGAAACCTTAATTTTTAGCCATTCCCAACATACACGTCAAATATTAGCCCATTTAAGAAGTTTCAATTTTCACCTCAAAATTTGTCAATTTCCAAATCGAACACCTATAGAAATGAACCATTATAACATGAAAATTTTTCAAATTTTCAAATCGGCTAATATTTGACATGCATGTTGGAAATGGCTAAAAAGTCAATGTTCATCAGAGTGACCGCCACAAATAATTGGATTATAAATTTAAAAATCAATTTTATTCTATATTTTTTTAGAGTGTTAATAAATATTATCTAACTTCATTTGGCAATTATTTGAAGGGCTTAACATGGTGAAACCTCAATTTTTTAGCCATTCCCAACATACACGTCAAATATTAGCCCATTTAAGAAGTTTCAATTTTCACCTCAAAATTTGTCAATTTCCAAATCGAACACCTATAGAAATGAACCATTATAACATGAAAATTTTCAAATTTTCAAATCGGCTAATATTTGACATGCATGTTGGAAATGGCTAAAAAGTCAATGTTCATCAGAGTGACCGCCTCAAATACTTGGATTATAAATTTAAAAATCAATTTTACTCTATATTTTTTAAGAGTTTTCAGAAATATTATCTAACTTCATTTGGCAATTATTTGAATGGCTTAACATGGTGAAACCTCAATTTTTTAGCCATTCAAAACATTCACGTCAAATATTAGCCCATTTAAGAAGTTCCAATTTTCACCTCAAAATTTGTCAATTTCCAAATCGAACACCTATAGAAATGAACCATTATAACATGAAAATTTTCAAATTTTCAAATCGGCTAATATTTGACATGCATGTTGGAAATGGCTAAAAAGTCAAGGTGCATCAGAGTGACCGCCTCAAATACTTGGATTATAAATTTAAAAATCAATTTTACTCTATATTTTTTTAGAGTTTTCAGAAATATTATCTAATTTCATTTGGCAATTATTTGAAGGGTTTAAGATGGTGAAACCTCAATTTTTTAGCCATTCCCAACATTCACATCAAATATTAGCCTATTTAAGAAGTTTCAAATTTCACCTCAAAATTTGTCAATTTCCAAATCGAACACCTATAGAAATGAACCATTATAACATGAAAATTTTCAAATTTTCAAATCGGCTAATATTTGACATGCATGTTGGAAATGGCTAAAAAGTCAATGTTCATCAGAGTGACCGCCACAAATACTTGGATTATAAATTTAAAAATCAATTTTACTCGATATATTTTTAGAGTGTTAAGAAATATTATCTAACTTCATTTGGCAATTATTTGAAGGGCTTAACATGGTGAAACCTCAATTTTTTAGCCATTCAAAACATTCACGTCAAATATTAGCCCATTTAAGAAGTTCCAATTTTCACCTCAAAATTTTTCAATTTCCAAATCGAACACCTATAGAAATGAACCATTATAACATGAAAATTTTCAAATTTTCAAATCGGCTAATATTTGACATGCATGTTGGAAATGGCTAAAAAGTCAAGGTGCATCAGAGTGACCGCCTCAAATACTTGGATTATAAATTTAAAAATCAATTTTACTCTATATTTTTTAAGAGTTTTCAGAAATATTATCTAACTTCATTTGGCAATTATTTGAATGGCTTAACATGGTGAAACCTCAATTTTTTAGCCATTCAAAACATTCACGTCAAATATTAGCCCATTTAAGAAGTTTCAATTTTCACCTCAAAATTTGTCAATTTCCAAATCGAACACCTATAGAAATGAACCATTATAACATGAAAATTTTCAAATTTTCAAATCGGCTAATATTTGACATGCATGTTGGAAATGGCTAAAAAGTCAAGGTGCATCAGAGTGACCGCCTCAAATACTTGGATTATAAATTTAAAAATCAATTTTACTCTATATTTTTTTAGAGTTTTCCGAAATATTATCTAATTTCATTTGGCAATTATTTGAAGGGTTTAAGATGGTGAAACCTCAATTTTTTAGCCATTCCCAACATTCACATCAAATATTAGCCTATTTAAGAAGTTTCAAATTTCACCTCAAAATTTGTCAATTTCCAAATCGAACACCTATAGAAATGAACCATTATAACATGAAAATTTTCAAATTTTCAAATCGGCTAATATTTGACATGCATGTTGGAAATGGCTAAAAAGTCAATGTTCATCGAGTGACCGCCACAAATACTTGGATTATAAATTTAAAAATCAATTTTACTCGATATTTTTTTAGAGTGTTCATATATATTATCTAACTTCATTTGGCAATTATTTGAAGGGCTTAACATGGTGAAACCTCAATTTTTTAGCCATTCCCAACATTCACGTCAAATATTAGCCCATTTAAGAAGTTTCAATTTTCACCTCAAAATTTGTCAATTTCCAAATCGAACACCTATAGAAATGAACCATTATAACATGAAAATTTTCAAATTTTCAAATCGGCTAATATTTGACATGCATGTTGGAAATGGCTAAAAAGTCAAGGTGCATCGAGTGACTGCCTCAAATACTTGGATTATAAATTTAAAAATCAATTTTACTCTATATTTTTTTAGAGTTTTCAGAAATATTATCTAACTTCATTTGGCAATTATTTGAAGGGCTTAACATGGTGAAACCTCAATTTTTTAGCCATTCAAAACATTCACGTCAAATATTAGCCCATTTAAGAAGTTTCAATTTTCACCTCAAAATTTGTCAATTTCCAAATCGAACACCTATAGAAATGAACCATTATAACATGAAAATTTTCAAATTTTCAAATCGGCTAATATTTGACATGCATGTTGGAAATGGCTAAAAAGTCAAGTGTTCATCGAGTGACCGCCTCAAATACTTGGATTATAAATTTAAAAATCAATTTTACTCTATATTTTTTTAGTGTTTTCATAAATATTATCTAACTTCATTTGGCAATTATTTGAAGGGCTTAACATGGTGAAACCTCAATTTTTTAGCCATTCCCAACATTCACGTCAAATATTAGCCCATTTAAGAAGTTTCAATTTTCACCTCAAAATTTGTCAATTTCCAAATCGAACACCTATAGAAATGAACCATTATAACATGAAAATTTTCAAATTTTCAAATCGGCTAATATTTGACATGCATGTTGGAAATGGCTAAAAAGTCAATGTTCATCAGAGTGACCGCCACAAATACTTGGATTATAAATTTAAAAATCAATTTTTCTCTATATTTTTTTAGAGTGTTCAGAAATATTATCTAACTTCATTTGGCAATTATTTGAAGGGCTTAACATGGTGAAACCTCAATTTTTTAGCCATTCCCAACATACACGTCAAATATTAGCCCATTTAAGAAGTTTCAATTTTCACCTCAAAATTTTTCAATTTCCAAATCGAACACCTATAGAAATGAACCATTATAACATGAAAATTTTCAAATTTTCAAATCGGCTAATATTTGACATGCATGTTGGAAATGGCTAAAAATTCAATGTTCATCAGAGTGACCGCCTCAAATACTTGGATTATAAATTTAAAAATCAATTTTACTCTATATTTTTTAAGAGTTTTCAGAAATATTATCTAACTTCATTTGGCAATTATTTGAAGGGCTTAACATGGTGAAACCTCAATTTTTTAGCCATTCAAAACATTCACGTCAAATATTAGCCCATTTAAGAAGTTTCAATTTTCACCTCAAAATTTGTCAATTTCCAAATCGAACACCTATAGAAATGAACCATTATAACATGAAAATTTTCAAATTTTCAAATCGGCTAATATTTGACATGCATGTTGGAAATGGCTAAAAAGTCAAGGTGCATCAGAGTGACTGCCTCAAATACTTGGATTATAAATTTAAAAATCAATTTTACTCTATATTTTTTTAGAGTTTTCAGAAATATTATCTAATTTCATTTGGCAATTATTTGAAGGGTTTAAGATGGTGAAACCTCAATTTTTTAGCCATTCCCAACATTCACATCAAATATTAGCCTATTTAAGAAGTTTCAAATTTCACCTCAAAATTTGTCAATTTCCAAATCGAACACCTATAGAAATGAACCATTATAACATGAAATTTTTCAAATTTTCAAATCGGCTAATATTTGACATGCATGTTGGAAATGGCTAAAAAGTCAATGTTCATCAGAGTGACCGCCACAAATACTTGGATTATAAATTTAAAAATCAATTTTACTCGATATTTTTTTAGAGTGTTAAGAAATATTATCTAACTTCATTTGGCAATTATTTGAAGGGCTTAACATGGTGAAACCTCAATTTTTTAGCCATTCAAAACATACACGTCAAATATTAGCCCATTTAAGAAGTTTCAATTTTCACCTCAAAATTTTTCAATTTCCAAATCGAACAGCTATAGAAATGAACCATTATAACATGAAAATTTTCAAATTTTCAAATCGGCTAATATTTGACATGCATGTTGGAAATGGCTAAAAAGTCAAGGTGCATCAGAGTGACCGCCTCAAATACTTGGATTATAAATTTAAAAATCAATTTTACTCTATATTTTTTAAGAGTTTTCAGAAATATTATCTAACTTCATTTGGCAATTATTTGAATGGCTTAACATGGTGAAACCTCAATTTTTTAGCCATTCAAAACATTCACGTCAAATATTAGCCCATTTAAGAAGTTTCAATTTTCACCTCAAAATTTGTCAATTTCCAAATCGAACACCTATAGAAATGAACCATTATAACATGAAAATTTTCAAATTTTCAAATCGGCTAATATTTGACATGCATGTTGGAAATGGCTAAAAAGTCAAGTGTTCATCGAGTGACCGCCTCAAATACTTGGATTATAAATTTAAAAATCAATTTTACTCTATATTTTTTAGAGTGTTCAGAAATATTATCTAACTTCATTTGGCAATTATTTGAAGGGCTTAACATGGTGAAACCTCAATTTTTTAGCCATTCCCAACATTCACGTCAAATATTAGCCCATTTAAGAAGTTTCAATTTTCACCTCAAAATTTGTCAATTTCCAAATCGAACACCTATAGAAATGAACCATTATAACATGAAAATTTTCAAATTTTCAAATCGGCTAATATTTGACATGCATGTTGGAAATGGCTAAAAAGTCAATGTTCATCAGAGTGACCGCCACAAATACTTGGATTATAAATTTAAAAATCAATTTTAATCGATATTTTTTTTAGAGTGTTAAGAAATATTATCTAACTTCATTTGGCAATTATTTGAAGGGCTTAACATGGTGAAACCTCAATTTTTTAGCCATTCAAAACATTCACGTCAAATATTAGCCCATTTAAGAAGTTCCAATTTTCACCTCAAAATTTTTCAATTTCCAAATCGAACACCTATAGAAATGAACCATTATAACATGAAAATTTTCAAATTTTCAAATCGGCTAATATTTGACATGCATGTTGGAAATGGCTAAAAAGTCAAGGTTCATCGGAGTGACCGCCTCAAATACTTGGATTATAAATTTAAAAATCAATTTTACTCTATATTTTTTTTAGAGTGTTCATAAATATTATCTAACTTCATTTGGCAATTATTTGAAGGGCTTAACATGGTGAAACCTCAATTTTTAGCCATTCCCAACATACACGTCAAATATTAGCCCATTTAAGAAGTTTCAATTTTCACCTCAAAATTTGTCAATTTCCAAATCGAACACCTATAGAAATGAACCATTATAACATGAAAATTTTCAAATTTTCAAATCGGCTAATATTTGACATGCATGTTGGAAATGGCTAAAAAGTCAAGGTTCATCGAGTGACCGCCTCAAATACTTGGATTATAAATTTAAAAATCAATTTTACTCTATATTTTTTTAGAGTGTTAAGAAATATTATCTAACTTCATTTGGCAATTATTTGAAGGGCTTAACATGGTGAAACCTCAATTTTTTAGCCATTCCCAACATTCACGTCAAATATTAGCCCATTTAAGAAGTTTCAATTTTCACCTCAAAATTTGTCAATTTCCAAATCGAACACCTATAGAAATGAACCATTATAACATGAAAATTTTCAAATTTTCAAATCGGCTAATATTTGACATGCATGTTGGAAATGGCTAAAAAGTCAATGTTCATCAGAGTGACCGCCACAAATACTTGGATTATAAATTTAAAAATCAATTTTACTCTATATTTTTTTAGAGTGTTCAGAAATATTATCTAACTTCATTTGGCAATTATTTGAAGGGCTTAACATGGTGAAACCTCAATTTTTAGCCATTCCCAACATACACGTCAAATATTAGCCCATTTAAGAAGTTTCAATTTTCACCTCAAAATTTGTCAATTTCCAAATCGAACACCTATAGAAATGAACCATTATAACATGAAAATTTTCAAATTTTCAAATCGGCTAATATTTGACATGCATGTTGGAAATGGCTAAAAAGTCAAGGTGCATCAGAGTGACCGCCTCAAATACTTGGATTATAAATTTAAAAATCAATTTTACTCTATATTTTTTAAGAGTTTTCAGAAATATTATCTAACTTCATTTGGCAATTATTTGAATGGCTTAACATGGTGAAACCTCAATTTTTTAGCCATTCAAAACATTCACGTCAAATATTAGCCCATTTAAGAAGTTTCAATTTTCACCTCAAAATTTGTCAATTTCCAAATCGAACACCTATAGAAATGAACCATTATAACATGAAAATTTTCAAATTTTCAAATCGGCTAATATTTGACATGCATGTTGGAAATGGCTAAAAAGTCAAGGTTCATCGAGTGACCGCCTCAAATACTTGGATTATAAATTTAAAAATCAATTTTACTCTATATTTTTTTAGAGTGTTAAGAAATATTATCTAACTTCATTTGGCAATTATTTGAAGGGCTTAACATGGTGAAACCTCAATTTTTTAGCCATTCCCAACATTCACGTCAAATATTAGCCCATTTAAGAAGTTTCAATTTTCACCTCAAAATTTGTCAATTTCCAAATCGAACACCTATAGAAATGAACCATTATAACATGAAAATTTTCAAATTTTCAAATCGGCTAATATTTGACATGCATGTTGGAAATGGCTAAAAAGTCAAGTGTTCATCGAGTGACCGCCACAAATACTTGGATTATAAATTTAAAAATCAATTTTACTCTATATTTTTTTAGAGTGTTCATAAATATTATCTAACTTCATTTGGCAATTATTTGAAGGGCTTAACATGGTGAAACCTCAATTTTTTAGCCATTCAAAACATTCACGTCAAATATTAGCCCATTTAAGAAGTTTCAATTTTCACCTCAAAATTTTTCAATTTCCAAATCGAACACCTATAGAAATGAACCATTATAACATGAAAATTTTCAAATTTTCAAATCGGCTAATATTTGACATGCATGTTGGAAATGGCTAAAAAGTCAAGGTGCATCAGAGTGACTGCCTCAAATACTTGGATTATAAATTTAAAAATCAATTTTACTCTATATTTTTTTAGAGTTTTCAGAAATATTATCTAATTTCATTTGGCAATTATTTGAAGGGTTTAAGATGGTGAAACCTCAATTTTTTAGCCATTCCCAACATTCACATCAAATATTAGCCTATTTAAGAAGTTTCAAATTTCACCTCAAAATTTGTCAATTTCCAAATCGAACACCTATAGAAATGAACCATTATAACATGAAATTTTTCAAATTTTCAAATCGGCTAATATTTGACATGCATGTTGGAAATGGCTAAAAAGTCAATGTTCATCAGAGTGACCGCCACAAATACTTGGATTATAAATTTAAAAATCAATTTTACTCGATATTTTTTAGAGTGTTCAGAAATATTATCTAACTTCATTTGGCAATTATTTGAAGGGCTTAACATGGTGAAACCTCAATTTTTTAGCCATTCAAAACATACACGTCAAATATTAGCCCATTTAAGAAGTTTCAATTTTCACCTCAAAATTTTTCAATTTCCAAATCGAACACCTATAGAAATGAACCATTATAACATGAAAATTTTCAAATTTTCAAATCGGCTAATATTTGACATATTTGACATGCATGTTGGAAATGGCTAAAAAGTCAAGGTGCATCGAGTGACCGCCTCAAATACTTGGATTATAAATTTAAAAATCAATTTTACTCTATATTTTTTTAGAGTTTTCGGAAATATTATCTAACTTCATTTGGCAATTATTTGAAGGGCTTAACATGGTGAAACCTCAATTTTTAGCCATTCCCAACATTCACGTCAAATATTAGCCTATTTAAGAAGTTTCAAATTTCACCTCAAAATTTGTCAATTTCCAAATCGAACACCTATAGAAATGAACCATTATAACATGAAAATTTTCAAATTTTCAAATCGGCTAATATTTGACATGCATGTTGGAAATGGCTAAAAAGTCAATGTTCATCAGAGTGACCGCCACAAATACTTGGATTATAAATTTAAAAATCAATTTTACTCTATATTTTTTTAGAGTGTTAAGAAATATTATCTAACTTCATTTGGCAATTATTTGAAGGGCTTAACATGGTGAAACCTCAATTTTTTAGCCATTCAAAACATTCACGTCAAATATTAGCCCATTTAAGAAGTTTCAATTTTCACCTCAAAATTTTTCAATTTCCAAATCGAACACCTATAGAAATGAACCATTATAACATGAAAATTTTCAAATTTTCAAATCGGCTAATATTTGACATGCATGTTGGAAATGGCTAAAAAGTCAAGGTGCATCAGAGTGACCGCCTCAAATACTTGGATTATAAATTTAAAAATCAATTTTACTCTATATTTTTTTAGAGTTTTCAGAAATATTATCTAACTTCATTTGGCAATTATTTGAATGGCTTAACATGGTGAAACCTCAATTTTTTAGCCATTCAAAACATTCACGTCAAATATTAGCCCATTTAAGAAGTTCCAATTTTCACCTCAAAATTTGTCAATTTCCAAATCGAACACCTATAGAAATGAACCATTATAACATGAAAATTTTCAAATTTTCAAATCGGCTAATATTTGACATGCATGTTGGAAATGGCTAAAAAGTCAAGGTGCATCAGAGTGACCGCCTCAAATACTTGGATTATAAATTTAAAAATCAATTTTACTCTATATTTTTTTAGAGTTTTCGGAAATATTATCTAATTTCATTTGGCAATTATTTGAAGGGTTTAAGATGGTGAAACCTCAATTTTTTAGCCATTCCCAACATTCACATCAAATATTAGCCTATTTAAGAAGTTTCAAATTTCACCTCAAAATTTGTCAATTTCCAAATCGAACACCTATAGAAATGAACCATTATAACATGAAATTTTTCAAATTTTCAAATCGGCTAATATTTGACATGCATGTTGGAAATGGCTAAAAAGTCAATGTTCATCAGAGTGACCGCCACAAATACTTGGATTATAAATTTAAAAATCAATTTTATTCTATATTTTTTTAGAGTGTTCATAAATATTATCTAACTTCATTTGGCAATTATTTGAAGGGCTTAACATGGTGAAACCTTAATTTTTAGCCATTCCCAACATACACGTCAAATATTAGCCCATTTAAGAAGTTTCAATTTTCACCTCAAAATTTTTCAATTTCCAAATCGAACACCTATAGAAATGAACCATTATAACATGAAAATTTTCAAATTTTCAAATCGGCTAATATTTGACATGCATGTTGGAAATGGCTAAAAAGTCAAGGTGCATCGAGTGACCGCCTCAAATACTTGGATTATAAATTTAAAAATCAATTTTACTCTATATTTTTTTAGAGTTTTCAGAAATATTATCTAACTTCATTTGGCAATTATTTGAAGGGCTTAACATGGTGAAACCTCAATTTTTTAGCCATTCCCAACATTCACGTCAAATATTAGCCCATTTAAGAAGTTTCAATTTTCACCTCAAAATTTGTCAATTTCCAAATCGAACACCTATAGAAATGAACCATTATAACATGAAAATTTTCAAATTTTCAAATCGGCTAATATTTGACATGCATGTTGGAAATGGCTAAAAAGTCAATGTTCATCGAGTGACCGCCTCAAATACTTGGATTATAAATTTAAAAATCAATTTTACTCTATATTTTTTTAGAGTGTTCAGAAATATTATCTAACTTCATTTGGCAATTATTTGAAGGGCTTAACATGGTGAAACCTCAATTTTTTAGCCATTCAAAACATTCACGTCAAATATTAGCCCATTTAAGAAGTTTCAATTTTCACCTCAAAATTTGTCAATTTCCAAATCGAACACCTATAGAAATGAACCATTATAACATGAAAATTTTCAAATTTTCAAATCGGCTAATATTTGACATGCATGTTGGAAATGGCTAAAAAGTCAAGGTGCATCGAGTGACCGCCTCAAATACTTGGATTATAAATTTAAAAATCAATTTTACTCTATATTTTTTTAGAGTGTTCATATATATTATCTAACTTCATTTGGCAATTATTTGAAGGGCTTAACATGGTGAAACCTCAATTTTTTAGCCATTCCCAACATTCACATCAAATATTAGCCTATTTAAGAAGTTTCAAATTTCACCTCAAAATTTGTCAATTTCCAAATCGAACACCTATAGAAATGAACCATTATAACATGAAAATTTTCAAATTTTCAAATCGGCTAATATTTGACATGCATGTTGGAAATGGCT